>JAQZBX010047761.1:0-20383 GCA_029593785.1 Cabassous unicinctus
TTTTTTTTTTTTTTTTTTTTTGAGATTCAAAGGGACTAGAAAAGCATGGGATTTGCCTAAGATTTCCATTCAGCAAAATGAAAGAACTTAGCCCTCGGTGTGGGATGGAAGCACAGCTTAATTAAAATAAAGTTGTCTCCTATTGAGTACAGTTTATTCCATAAAATGTTTACATTAACAGTGCCTCATTTCATCCTCTCAACATCTATTTTGTTTGTTTGTTTAGTTTATCACCAGCATTCTAAAAACCAGACCTAGGGAGAAAAGCTAGGTCTGGGAACACATGCATGGTTTCTAATATAGCGAATGTTTAGCCTACCCTGATTATCACAAAATCAGGACAGCCAGAATATTTGCATCAACATCTCTTTAGGCAGGTACTACATGTGACCCACATTGTACAGATGAGGAAACTGAGGCTGAGTGAAGCTTAATAACTTGCTCAAAGTCAAATAGCTAAGAAAATGATTAAAAATTAAAATCTCCTCTGGATCCAAAGTCTAACATCTGAAATACTTTTTCAAATTGCCTCTTGGAGAGCCCAGCTGTCCCATTCCTAGTCCAGCAGCCTTTTTATCCCTCTCCACTGCATCCTTCTTGCAGAAAGTGGACCTGACTGGTTTTTAGCTCTGGCTTGGGTACTGTATACAGTTCACTGCACATGTGTTGGGGTTTTGATTTTTTACATCTTAGCTATAACTTCTATCCTGTTTCTTGAATTATGTCCACATGTGTGGTAGCTAGCTCTATTCCCATCTGCTTCCCCTCCTGAATGCCTTCTTAGCATTTTTTTTTTTTCAAGATTGCTGGTGAGTGGTTGCTTCTTACATCCACCAGCATTTCTATTTAGCTGATTGAAGGTCACCTTGTCATTTAATGTTGTTGCTAATTTGAGCATTATTTATTTGTAACAAGATTTAGAATGGAACTCTGTCTATAGTTTCGCTGAGGCTCCAAAAGTCCAAGGACAAAACAAGAAGCCCACATTCCATATTAGGGCACTTATGCAAGACCCTCAAAAAAAGATGGTGCCCTTGGGAAACCCACTCACGATAAGGATATAAGAAGATTGCCATCCGAAAAGCTAAAAGAGGGGGTTGAGATTAGAGAGAGGGTTTGGGGAGAGTCATTGGTTTATTAGTGAGCTGTCTCATCTGCAAACCCCCTTGGGTGAAGTTATACATAGGAGGTTTTATTGATCTGTCTGAAACAGCAGAAAATAAAGAGGGAGTAGGTGACACTTCCATGAGTGGTGCAAGGATGTGTGAGTGCTTACGGTCAGATGTGGCTCTTAAAGATCAGATATGGATGATGTAGAAGAGGGAGAGGATGTGGAGCCATTTCAGAGCCTTCTTGAAGGGATGGGAGGGGGAACTGCTGGGTTCCCAAGGGCTAAGGAAGGAAATTTAAGTCTAACTAGAGGTACTTTGCATCATGGGCCATTCCATTGAATGTTCTTAGACAGGATTTGAAATTCAGCCAGAACACTCCAAGAAAGTCAGCTTGAACACCCACCAGTGCTAGTGAGACTCTGAGATAGACATGCTCAGAGGAAGTCAAAACAAAAGTAAATATCTGCCTTTCCTATCCTTTACCTATCCCTCTCTCCTAATATCTCCACACACCCAGCTTCAACCCCCAAGGAATAAGAGGGAATTGAGGGAGCAGGGAATAAGTTCAAGTGGGCAATTGAGAAGAAGCCAAGCATGCTGTCTTTTCTTGCTTCTGTAGTGGGCCAGATAAGGTAGGCCCAAGCTGGAGAGAAGAGAATCTTTACTTTTAAATGAAGTTCGAAGTTTTGACTATTATTGGCGCTCTTCTTGGTACTGAAGTAGCCAGAGGACTTTTATGTTATTTGAGAGTGATCAGAAAAGTCATGGAACTGGAACTAGCCCCTCCAAATGAGTAAAAATGGGCAGTGATGGGAGAATAATACATTTGTGTTCTGCTTGTACCTACCTACAAGTCCCACTTTTTAAATGAAGTGATACCCATTTATATATAAAAGAGCAGCTTACTCTCATCATCCTTTTCTATCTTTCCTTACTTTAATTTTCTTCATTGCACAGGGCATATTTTAAACTTCTTTAGTTGTTTATTTTCTGTCTCCCCTAATAGAATGTAAGCTCCATGAGAGCAGAAACTTTGTTCAAGTTTCTTCCTGGCTCTTTCTCCAAGGGCCTAGAATAGTGCCTGGTGCTTAGTGGGTACTCATTAAATAATTGTTGAATGAATGAATGAATCAATGAAAGAAGGAAGGATTACGCTCAACAAGCATGCATTGACATTCCATTTTATTTTGCTAGGAATTAGGCTCAGTGCTGGGGTAGCAAACCTAACTCAAAACAAGGTATCTATACCCAAGGAACCCACAGGCTCATGGGGATCTGAGGATGTAAAACCATGCTGGCAAGGTATATGATGAATGCTATAATAGGAGGGAGATCAGGATATAGTGAGGGGCACTTTAACAGGAATGGGCTGGGAGGGTCAGGGATGGCTTCCTAGAGGAAGTGACCCCTTTAAGGCTTCTAAGCTGAATCTTAAAGGAACCATTATTGGCAAAATTATACTGCTCAGGTATCAGTTGTGACATAATCAGTTTCCTGTTCTGATGGTCCCTTAGGCTTTAGGAAGCCACCCCTTGGAGGATCTAGATTAGATTCACAGGGGAGCAGTAATTCAAGCTACGGGGGGTTTCACCTACTGACTTATTAGTCTAAGTGATTATGGGTGATAGCATTTTAAACTATGGTATTTTGTTTTGAGAGTTTATACAGGTGCAACATTGCTATACTAGAGTAAATTCAATGCAAATTAGAGTTATCAGGAGTATTTCTATAATTTTTCCCTCAATTTGTAAAGCCCCTAACCCCAGGATCCTCACAGCACCACCAAAAAACCCTGTTACAATCACCTAAATCACTGTGTTACTCTGCAAGCCCATTAACCTGACATTGAAGTGAGAACCACGGAGAGGCTGAAGAAAGGCTGTTTCTGAGGAAGTGGACCATGTGGATTCAGAAGGTTTAAGTATGATGCTATGTTATGGAAGAGAACTTTCCAGACAAAGGCACAAAGATAAACATGAGCAGTTTCATTAAATAGATTTTTCTTATATAGCTAATGGAAAAATGCCAAGCCATATCTAGAACTAACTGGGCAATATTGGCGAGCAAATTAGACTAATATTAGTATTAACAGCATCACATTCATTTTGGATTTAAAAATGACAAAGGAATAGCACAAAAGTGTGCTAGGATTCATTTTATGAGTAGATGAAGACTAGCCAAATAGGCCTCAAATATGAGCTGGTTTAGTGGATAAAACTATGACATTTAAAAATTAATGGTCCTAAAAGGGATATAAAGGGATATAATTATACCAGAACTGAGAAATTCAATTATCAGTCACTTAATTGGTTCAGGTATTTTTTTTTCTTTGACATAGTAAAATGACATTTTGATTCTTACAGGAGCTTCTTACTTTCGGATCTAAGTACTTGGAAGAGACATATGGATCAGATTTTTGTAAATGCAATCATTTTAAATGCCATTGTAGGAGAAGGACTTAAACCAAGAGAAAGGAAGGCTTGTTTGGGGATAGTTAGCTGTTGAGCCAGGGATCCCTTTTGCTTCCTGTATCCATGATCTCTGTGCTTGGAGTTGATGCCACTTTTTCAGCATCCTCTCCTGACTCAGCTTTGATTTGTGGTTTCCAACATCAGCCCAATCACATCTGCCTTTCGTGTTTGAAGAATCTTGTATGAATTTTGACCCACTGACTCCCCGTTTTCTGAGGCAGTTGTGAATTTATTTACTCTAGAATATACCTTCTCTGTCATTTCTGGGATTTGGGACAGGAAAGAAAGTAGGCATCTGCCATTTTGGTCCCATTACTCCCCTTTGCAGATACTTTTCCACATCAATAATCATGCCCTACTTTGGGAGAAACTAGATTTTAATTTTTCATGTATCTTAGTTTTTTTAAACAGGTATTTCTGCTATGTTGAACAAGTGGGACTCAAAAGATGCAATCACAAAACAAATTGTATTCTTACCTCCTCTGCTTATTTGCCCTGCTTTGTGAAGTTAGTTCTTTCTCTACCCCAACTCTTGTGAGGGTTCCAGAATTTTTGTGGTCACTTTCAGATAATAAAAAGTACTTCAGTCACATTTCAATAATTAGAATAGCTAATCAAAACAAATAATTTCATTTAAGGTTAAAGCTTTTCTCCTCTTCCAGCTTGAGCCTGCAGGGGGAAGTGGAGGGTGAGGGATGGGACATGAGTTGGCTGATTTTCTATTTCTTCCCTTGCTCTGCTCCTCCCTTCCCCTGGGCAACTAGAAGGGCCTCTTGTAATTATTCTACTAATATCAGTTACTGAACTGAGACAGTTTTTGTGACAAGAAAGGATTTTATTACCTGAGATTGATCAGAAAAAACATGGATCTTGTCCAATATTTCTTCTAGGGGCATGAAAAGAACCATCCCATAAAAGATGCCTTGAACAGGCAGTGGAGGCGAAAAATGAAATTTTTTTTTTTTTATTGCACCTTACTAGTCCCAGTTGTTTAAAATAGTCATGTTGTGTTTGGGGAGGTCTATCTGGGATCTTTTAGAATCTGTATATAGCACCACTGAGTTAACCCAGACATGAAAATAGAGCCAGAACTTCCAAAGGCAAAACTACTGCTGAAAAATAAAAATGACCTTTTGGTGATTTTTAAAGATACAGACTTTTGACAAATCTTGGTATTACCTGTTAATTTCCACTACCATTATTTTTTCATGATGGTGCAAAAAGCTACAGTTGATAGGGGGATGCTGTTCTACACAGTAAAATTGGACTCATTTTTTAGTTGTGACTGAAGATCTAAGATCATAGATGCCAACTCTTCCTTAATTCCAAAGCGAGGTGCAAAAACACTCATGTAGAACATGCAATGCATTTGGGCAAAAACTGGTTTTGTGTCTCTTGGTCTTTCATTCACCTTCAAGATTTTTTAAAAAAATTGAAATTGAAGAGGGCTGGTTGTGAGAATTTGGAATTTCAAGGAGTCATTAGAGAATGTGTGTGCTTCGAGTTCTACCCCACTTGTCCTCAAGAGGTAAAGGTGGGAAATATATACCTTTTGAGCCTTAGAGTGGAGTCTTAAGGATGCCATGCAGGGAATTTGATATGTGTTCCCTGAAGATTGGAGAAATTGGTGGACTGGGGTCTGATTCATGCTTGACAAAAAGCTACAGATTAGAGTGTTCCTGGAGCAACCTGTGGCATCATAGTGGAAACTTGACTTGGGAAGTACCATCACTTGCATCAGTATGTTTTCTGGAGCTCCTATAAGGAACTCATGTTAGAAATGTCAATTGGGGTCATCAAAAATGAATCCTGACAAGAGAGATTCTGCCAAAGGATGAGTCATCCTCAGCAGAAGGAAGCTGGTTACCTAGAAATGTGGAACTTGAGGTGAAGTCAGAAGTGAACTACCTGCTTGTTTCACATACCAGTTACCCAGATTATACCTCTATTGGGTTTTCTTAAATGTAGCATGTATGAGAGGAGTTTGTTCTGGAAGTTTAAAAATTGGGACTATTTAAAAGTCGATAGGAAAATGAGGTAGAGAGAATGATGAGATTGATTATGAAGTAAATTTCCTGTACACATTAGATATTTTATAATATCATTTGACTCAAGCTAGATTTTATTATGCAAATTATTTGGAAATTTTAGTGATTATCATGTGAGTTTGTGCTGTTTTAATTTAGCTATCTCATATACCAAATTGCCAATATCCAATTTGTGATATACACATGTATATAAACCCAAAAGACTTTTAAGCATATAGAAGTACCTTTATGAATTACCCACCCTTATTTCAGGTTACAATAGTTCAACACTAAAGTGATTTTTCACATGGAGATGGTGTAGGATTAGGTTTGCATACATGTGACAGAAACCAACAAATCAACAGGGGCTGTTCACATAAGCTTTTATTCTTTCATATAAAGCATCTGGAGGATAAAAGGCCAGGACTGGTATGGAAGTTCTACAAATTTGTCACAGGCCTACTCCTTCCAGCCATTGGGTAGGGCCTTTGTCAGTAAGGTCCAAGATGATTGGATGACATTGGGAACCAGTCATAATGTCTACATTTCAGACAACAGGAAGAGAAAAACAAAAGGAAGACCTTTCCTGGATGTTGTATAAGCTACTTCCATTTACAGCCTCTAACTGAGAACCAGTTGCTGGTCACATCTACCTATAGGGGGACTGTGGTGGTTTGAAGCTGTATGTACCCCAGAAAAACCTGTTCTTAAATTGAATCCATTCCTGTGGGTGTAAACCCATTGTAAGTAGGACCATTTGATAAGGTTACTTCAGTTAAGGTGTGCCTAGACCGATCAGGCTGGGTAGTAAACCTATTACTGGAGTCCTTTATAACCAGAATGAAATTCAGATAGAGAAAGCTACTGGAGGTAAGAAGCTGAACATCAATGGTGCCTGGAAGAGAAAGGAGAGACCAGGAGACATCACCATGCCTTGCCATGTGACAAGCTAAGGACCAAATATCGCCAGCTGCCAGAGTCTTCAGGAAGAAAGTATGCCTTGATGACAATTGTTTTGAACTTTTTGCCTGTCTCAAACCATAAATGAATAAATTCCTATTGTTTAAACGGACACATTTCATGATATTTGCTTGAGCAGTCTAGGAAACTAAAACAGGGAGGCTGGAAAATATGGTCTGCAAAGCCTTGTACCCAGATAAAATTTGGGGGTTCTGTTACTGAGGAAAAAGGGGAGGTCTAATATTGGGGGTTAACATTTGTCTCTGATACAGATAACACAGAGGTTAAGAGTGGGTTCTGGCTTCGCTTTTGACTCTTGGCTCCACAACTTGCTAGGATGTAACCTTGGCCAAGTGTCTAAAAAAGTCCATGTCTTTATTTCCTTATGTGCAAAGTGAGAATAATAGAGCATTTTTTGTGAAGACATTTGGAATGGTGTCTGGCCATGTGCTATGGTTGTCATCATTATCCCCATGATTTACTGTAATTTACTAATCTACAGCCTGTAGAGCCTCTGGAGTTTATTACTGTAGTCCTAGAACCTAGTAGAATGCCAGGCAATTAATAGATATGGATGGACTGATGAGTGAATGAGTCACACTGCACGAGTTTTGAATTCTGGAGTGTATACTTTCTAGCTGGTTTTCCTGGGTGTTACTTAATCCCTTTTAGCCTCTGTTTTTCTTTCTTTAAAATAGAGATAAACTATGCTGGGTGTTCCTTTCACCCTCCAGATCCACTTGCCACCCTTTTCGACCCTACTCTGTGCCAAGGAGGCTGACCTTTATGGACTTCATAAATGAGCTCTCTGCCCTCTGGCTTCTGGTTGGGAGTGACCCATAGGAGGCATTGGCAGATGATCAGAGGCAGGAGGACAATGAGCTTGGACTTTTATTACTTAGTTTCCTCCCTGCAGGGCCATGTGTGTATTTTCTGAAGGCTATAACTGTCAGGTATCCCTCTCTTTATAGCTGCAGGTCTTGCTGGGTTCCAGTAACTGCCCCCTGCACTATGGCTCCTCACATTTGCTCCTTAATACTTGATTTCCTTAATACTTACCACAATTTTATAAATAGATCCACCATTAAACTTCCCTCAGTTCCCCCATTTGATTGTGATTTTCCTCCCGAGATCATCGTTGATATACCTCACTCATTGGATTGTTTTGAGTATTTAATGAAATAATGAATATATAGTGCTTAATATGGTATCTGACAGAAAAAGCACTCATAAATTTAAGCTCCTCTAACACTGTTATTATCAGTTTCTTTTTATTCCTCATTATTTCATATTTGGTAATCCTTCTGTTCCATATAATTTTCAAAGGTGTTTATTGATTTGTACTGCTGAAAATGATCAGATCATATTGAAGGTTAATTTTCAGGTCAAACTTATACTTTACTGCAAAATGGTGGCTAGTAATTTTTTCCCCAAAAGGCATGTCTTTTTGTTGTTCTTGCTAAAATATAGAATATGAGGCCCCAATACAGTGTCCCCTGCCATTGACTTGCAAACCTGGTAATCTAAGAGCAGATGAGCTAAAGGTATATGGATCAGAGTTAAGAAATTGGGCTGAGAGGTTGGTGGTTCAGGAGGTTGAGGTCTTAGAGAACAGTGGCCAGAGAAGCTATGGATCTAGAGAGCCATGGAGTATGCCAGGCAGACAGAACCAGAGAGTATAGTTAAAATTTCTTTGATTGGAGTAGATTCCTAGTCATGGTAGGGCCTTATTACTAACCCAAAGTGGACCAAAGGCCTCTGACTATAGCTTGTTATTAAAGTCTCCAAGTTTCTAAAGAGTGGTCTTTATCTTTTTAAATAGAAACTCTAGTGGGATCAATGTGTTCTAGGGCTTCACTAGATATCTTGGGAAATCTAGTCTTCGGGCTTGGGGAAAGTAATGGGTTCTCTTGGTAGTGGTGAATTCTGGTTCTCTGCTGTGAACCTCCATGTTTGTGATCTTCTAGAGCTTATGGAGAAAATATTGAATCCTAATGTTGGGGATTGAATCATATCCCCCATAAAAGGCATGTTCAGGTCCCAACCCCTGGTCTTATGGGTGTGAACCCATTTGTAAATAGGGCCCTTGAAGATGTTATTAGTTAAGGTGTGCCCAAACTAAACGAGGTGCGCCTTCATCCAACATGGCTAAAGTCCTTATAAGCAAAGGAATTTGCTGGACACAGAAACAGAAGCCATAGTGAGCAGCCAGAAGCTGGAAGTCAACAGAACCTGGAAGAGAAAGGAGAAGAAACCACCATGTGCATTGCCATGTGACATAAGCCAGAGACCAAAGATTGCTGTCAGCCAGCCCCAGAATGCCAAATCTTCGGGGAAAACACATCGCCTTGCTGACACCTTGATTTTGGACTTTTCCTAGCCTCTTAACTGTGAGCCAATAAATTCCCATTGTTTAAGCCAACCCACTGTATGGTATTTGTTTTAGAAGTCAGGAAACTAAAACACCTAAGCATCCATTTATTTTTCTCCTAAGATCCTGTAGATGCCACCTGTGCCACTTTGCAGCAGATCTGAGTACATCCTACAATTTGCAGATGCCCCCATAATAATATTTGCTTGATAATTCATTGAAATACCCTCTAAGATAGAGAATGGATAATAATAATGATGATGATGGCAATAATGATGATGATGATGATATTTGAAGTAGTTTGTGGTTTACAGAGTAATTGTTACAAACATTTTCTTACTTAAGGGAGTTAAAATGTTAACCCTGAGAAAGATAAAGAAGGAAAGCCAAAGCAGGTAGAATTAGTTTTTGGTGGAATGCAGCACTTTCCATTTCATAGGAACAACCAGTTGGATTTTTATTTTCCCTACTATACACAGTAAGGAATTGACATTTTTCAGTATTTATGATGAAATAGTCGACTGCTATGAGGTATGATATTTTTAATGCCAATTGGAGTTGAGAATTAAAATCAGAATGTACTTCAACAGAAATTTATTTTGGTAACTGACCTTTTTGGCAATTAATTTGCTTTTGTTCTATGTGGTTTCTATTTTTCCAGATTTGGATATCAGAAACATGTGAACAGATGTCTCAAATTTACTTAAACACAGAATTGGCAGAAATAAAGAGCAAGGCCTTATTGAATGAGGAAACAATAAGTTCTGGGATTATTGAAAGGTATTTGTAATACTTTTCTTTGCTTACAAAATGTGCACATGCAAGAAAGGATTTATATAAACAGCAAAGGGGTATAACATTATAGGAACACTTCAAGCACTTTCATCTCAGGCTTCCATGCTTTCTGCTCATGCTGGTGCCTCTGATTGGAATTCCCTTTCTGTCAATTGATTGTCAATCAAAACCCTACTCATTTGGGGTCCAGATAAAATGTCATTTCCTATTTATGAGTATTTTTCCAGCTTAGGGAACTGACTGATACTATAAGTATCTACTTTATAGGGTTGTTCTGAAGTTTAGATGAAATAACATAAGAAATGTGCATAGAAATATTGCCTTATATGCAGTAAGAATTAGGTGAGCTGTCATTAGTCAGCATTAACTGCTTTTGTATCCTTGCCCTCTGAGCATTTTGTTTATGATCTATATAACAGCTGGACTTGCATTCTAGTTATTTATATGTATGTGTGTGACAGGAGCTATTTCTTAGTCATATCTGTTGACCTGTGACCTGGCACATTGCCTTCTCATGGAAATGCATGACATACATTGTCCTATATTGTAATCATTGGAAAAATGCAGTCAGAATAAATGACAATATGTTAACATTTCCTTTAACTTGTTGGAACATTTTATGTTGCAAACATAATTGTATTTGTACCTCAGCTCCACAATTTAAAAAAAAGTTGCAAAAAAGTTGCAAACATGAAACCCCTTTAAAACAGTCGTCATAAAAGTTCAGCCCCAAATTAATTTTATGTGGTTTTGAAAGTTTATAAGTGTCAGTTTGATATGCTTTCTAAAAATTATCTTGTTTTCAGGGACACTGGATTGCCTGCAGCAGGCTTTGGAGCTGTCTTTACTCGACATCCACCAGATCACGGCAAATTGTTAGTAGCTCCTAAATAGATGTAGATTGCACAAAATGTTTCTTAATAATCCCAGGATGTTTGTTTGCAAGGATGAGGGGGTGAGGGAATGTACCAAGGACAACAGAATGCCCTTTAAGTAGTTTTACAGATTTTCCTTTAACAGAAAATGTTTCCCATCAATATGAATAATGTTATCTTAATAATAATAATATGGCTAAAATGACTATTTTTACTGATAAAGAGAAATGAATTTATTATTGGGGTAGCATGACTTGTTATTGCAAAAAGAAATTTCTCTTCCACTCATCTTTCTAAAGAAAATTAACATGACTTCTGTAGTGATGTGTAGACAAGTGATACAGAAATTTAGACACAGGCATCACAATATTCTAAGTATTGGATTGTGTATTACAAAGACATAATATGAGTTCATATCATCAACACTGCCAATTAAGATATTTCTGCTTCCTTTGAGAACTGTCTGGTCTTGGAACTAAGCCCCTTTGCAAAGCCTGCCTGGGGGAGTACCCTAAATGATAATAACCACCATATATCATAGTCATCTGTTGTAACTCTGGCCAGATACCAGAGCTGCTGGTTCTAACCTTAATTGTTCCAGCAAGGCTGGCTTGAGCCTGAATCCCTCATAGCCTGGTGAATCATCTTTAAGTGGGCCATAGGAAGAATCGCCTGGATGATCCTACAGGAGACTAGTCTTCAGCTCTCATCAAGGTGATGAACTAAATATAGCCTGCAGTTTCCCTTCCTTGCACTGGAGGTTCCAGCAAAGACATGGGAAGGCAGAATGAATCAGGTTTTGACAACTGTATCAAAACTGTGCGATATCCTCAAGAAAATTATGGGCCGGTGCAGAAGATGGCTGGAGGGTGGAGGAGGGAAGAAGAGAGAAGGCAAGGATTGAAGTCTCTAGATGGTGTCTTGGGTAAGCCCAGGGTGGGAGCTGGGATCTTGGTGGACCGGACTAGGACAGGAGTCAAATGAGTCTTGACTATTGTGTTTGTAAACTATGACCTTGGACCACATGCTCAAAGTTGAATTTTCTGCACTAACTTTGACTGGTGTTTTCCGTGGAGGGCAGAAAATGAGACACCTAACACTGTACATAATAGAGGATTTGAGGAAAACAACCTAATTTTCCAAAGCTCTGAACTCAGAATTGATATCTGTAATGCACAGCTGCAGATGTCCAGTAGGCCCCTGAGTGGTCACAACCACCCGCAATTATTGAAGAACTGGGGGGTGTATCTTAAGAAGAAAGGGATGCCAGGGAAAACAAGAGCAGTTAAGCCAGGAGAACATCAGTATAAGCACCCAATGCACATCTCCCACACTCACAGTGGAGACACCAGCTGGCCTTCCCTTGTTAATGGACCACCCATGTAGTCATCAAAAGCAGAGGCAACTGAATAACGCAGATGAACTTCAGGTTAAGAACAAAACCAGGACACATCTAAAGAACAGGAGCATCATGAAGAATAACAAGTTATAGACAACCTGTACCAGATGAAGCAGACCCACTGGAACAAATGGGATAGGAATTTAGAACCCATGTAAGAAACATACTTGGGGAAATAAAGGAGGCTGTTGCAAACATAAAGCAAACTAATAAAAACCAGGTTGACATTAAATAACAGCAACAATACTGCAACAAGTAATATCATTAAAGTGTTGAAGGAAAAGAACTTTGACCCTAGAATTTTTTTTAAATGTGAGGATTGAATAAAGATATTTTCAGGCATACAAAGATTGATTTCATACTTACATTTTGTCACGAGCATCCACAGAACCGAGAAAAATATGTTGAACAGTGTGGGGCTGTGATCCTTGACCATGTGAGGTTGACATCACCTTCTCCAGACTTACAGCCAGGAGCTCCATACCCAGGTGCGGTCAGGGAGCCAAAGTGTAGAGCAGTGTCCTTTTTGAGTTGGGAGTCAGGAATAGGAATTTAGAGCTTCTAATGCTGCTGGAATTTGAACGACAGGTATTGGAGAGGGGGAAGCTGTGTGGGGAGGGTGGGAGGTGGAAACAGAAGTCTGCATGGAGTTTCCCTTAGGTCCTTGGTCAAGGACTGGGCTCTGCATGCACTTATCGAAATAGTACACACACCTGGTTTTAAAAGATCAAATAGAACTATCTATACAGTACTCTGGAATTTCACAATGGTGTTTCCTCATGTGTGTTATCATTTTACAGTGGGCTCTGAAGCCACATCACCTGCCTTCAAATCCCAGCTCTGCCGCTTACTAGCTGTGTGATCTTGGACGAGTTGCTTAACCTTTGTGTGTCTCAGTTTCTTCATCTGAAAAATGGGGTGATAATTATAAAGCACCCCATGCTATAAGGTTGTTGTGAGGATTAAGCAAGTGAGGATATGTAAAGCACTAGGACAGTAATGGGTACATACCTAGTAAGTGCCATGCATGCCTCGGTTGGATCGGATGTTTGGCGAACGAACCCTTTCAGTCTACAAACTCATATCCATTAGTTCAGGGAAATTTTCTTGATTTGCTTCATTGATGATTTATACCTTCCATTTCCTCTGTTCTCTGTTTTTGGGAATCCTTTATTTGGATGTTGGATTGCTTGGACTGATCCTCTAATTTTTTTCTTGTCTTTTCTCTCCTATTTTCTTTGTGTCTTAACTATCTACTTTCCTCTGTTTCTTCAACCCTAGTAGGAGTTTATCATTTCTACTGTCATATTTTTAATTTCCAAGAGTTATTTCCTTGTTCTCTGCCTCTTCTGTTTTTATAGGATCCTTTTTTCTTGCCTCATGATTATAATACCTTCTCTTATCTATGTGAGGACGTTAATGATTGCTTTTCTTTAATTTTCTCTGCTTCTTTCAAGTTTCTCACCCCCCTCCCCCATTTGTTTTTGTTTTTATGGTATTTATCTTCCATGCTGCAGGCTTTCCTCCAGATGTCAGGTAATCAATCCAGGGTTTTCTCTTCATAATTTAGAAAGAGAAGGCACTGGGAGCCTGTGAGTTAGCCTTACGGGAGAGATCTAGACAGGTCACTTTTTGCAGAAACCCTGGTGTCAGTGTTTTAGTCTTTCCTGTTGGGTTGGTCAGATTCCCCAGAGGAGGCTTGAAGGGTGAGGGGCTGGCTGCCCGTGTTCTTGGAGTGAACAGGGCAAGTGGGCTGGGGATCTCAGTATTCAGCATTCATCGTGTATGGTCACTGAGCTCTACCAAGGATCAAGGACTTTCTGTTCTACATTTTCCAGTAAATAGTTTCCAGCCTCCTGCAGTTACCCAGCTGTGAGGAGTGGAGGAATGGAGGAGGAACAACCAGGATCTAACAGCTTCTCAAACAGCTCCCCCCATCCTCCTGTGTTTAGTTACCCACTTCATCCCTATTTCCTGAGGTGCTCCTGTGGTGTAAGTCAGTGACATCTCAGCTTTCTCCATTGCGGATTTAGGACTCAGCCTTCTGCTGTCAGTGACCACTTGTCCATCTTTTCTCCAGCTTTCAAAATTTGTTTCTCTTTTCCCTTCTCCTTTTCTCTTTATTCTTGTGGGTGTGTTAATTTTTTAAAAATCTGATATGGTTTTAGTGGGGCTTTGGAGGATGCAAGATTAGATGTGTAAGTTCAGTCTTAAGCCTGAAGTCCTCAAGTCTCAGCTGGAATGTCGCTTCCTCTAGAGGGCCTTCCTTTACCTGCTGCCCCCACCCCCATGCCCACCCCCATGAGTTGGTTAAATCTCTCATTGTGTGGGTGCACAGCACTGTGTACTTCTTTTATGCTAACACTATTCATCTTGTTTGTCTTCCTTGCTAAATTCAGTGCTCTGAAGGGCAGGACTGTCACAGCTCTATCCTCAGTGCCTAATCAAGAGTCTAGCCCAATGCACAATAATTATTTCTTGCATAAATAAATTTTTTCTGATGTTGAACAGCAAATTATAATGGAAAAAGGATATGGTTAATTTCTATCTTATTTGATTTAGGAATTCAAGGCCTGCAGAACCAAAACTGTTTTCAGCTCTATTCTGGTAAATGTATTAGAAGGCATGGTTTCTTGGAAAATCAGCCCTTATTAGTTTGAATTGCTAGAATTACTTGTTTGCTTTATTTGATTCATGGGTATTAGCAAGGAAATAAATATATGTGCACCTTCAACCACCCTCTGCTAATTCCATGTGTTGCTCTTTCTTTCAGTTAATGTACATTAATTATAGGACATTCTACACAATAGAATACTGTGGTGCTTCAGATACTGCTGCCTTGAATATTAAATATTCTTTTTTTCTTGCCAACTGTACAGCTGTGGAAGTTTAATGTCAACTTTAAAAGGCAATGAATAAGAATGAGTTTGCTCAATGGACCAAAATAATGTGCTTCAAGTTATAAAGGAAAGGCTGTAATCATAATGTAAATTTAAACTTCAGTTTACCTCTTGAGGAAAAAAAAATCAGAATAAAGGTATAACTTCGTTATTAAGGAGACATTGAGCAGATGCATTTCTTCTAATTTTTAGATAAAGTCCATGATGTTGTCTTGGCATTTGATGTTGTTTCTTTTCCTCATAACTCAATTGATGGCCCACTTGTATGATTTTGGACCAGTGTGAAGAAGATGCAACATCATTTCTCAATTAACTGGCAGCAAATATTTCCATGGAACATATTATAAATCAGAACAACTACAACAACAAACTAGAACTTTGACACTGCTAGACTTATCACTCCTGACCTCAACTAGAAAAAAGGACTCTGTGGATAATTCCCTCCACTTATGCCACAGATTAAGATAAATGAAGAAAAAAATCCCTTCTTCTTTAGAGATGAGTCAGGTTGAGACAAAAAAGATATCAAAGATTTAAACTTTAAAAACAAGGTTTATAGATTTTGAGACTAGGTTGAACTTATCTAGGACTAGAGTTGTTTCCCTTGAGAGATGGTCACATTCCCATCAATGAGTTTCCAAGGAATGGCATTGGCCAGTGATGGAAGGGGTGAGTCAGAGAGGCTTAAAGACCTCTTAGACATCACAGGGTCTTATAGTCTCAGAAAGATACCATTGTATGTTTAGGGAGTCTCTAACATAGATTACTTACTTAAAATAAAATTTTATTGAAGTATATAATTCATACATGAACATATATAAACAATCAGTGTATAGTAAAAGTTGTGAACTTACAAAACAAACATGCATATCATCATATAGGGTTCCCATACATCACCCCACCACCAACATCTTGCATTGTTATGAAACATTTGTTACAAACTAGGAAAGACATTGTCAAAATATTACTACTAGCTATAGCCCATATCTTACATTTGGTGTATTTTCCCCAACCCACTCAATTATTAACACCCTATATTAGTATTATACATTTGTTATAGTTCATGAGAGAATGTTCTCATATTTGTCCTGTTAACCACAGTCCATCTTCCACTACCTGATTCCCTGTGTTATACATTCCCATGTTTTGTACAATCCATTCAAAGAGTACATATACCCAGTGGCTCTCATTTCCAAAACAGAGTTGTGCTGTCATGTCCCCAGTCACTTTCAGAACACTTTCATTACTCCAAAAGGAAAAATCCTATACCCCCTTTTACCCTCCTACAGTTGTCTCATAGAATTGATATAATATCTTCTTTGCCATTGCTGCAAAAATATTCCAATATTAGCTGTTAATGATCATCCATAAGCTACATTAGTTGTAATTTTCCCATGTATCACCATATTCTTAACACTTTGTAAAAGAAAAACATTCTTCATCCACCACTGAAATCATCATGTTATACACCCCTATATTATTCTCTATTTACTTTCAGTTGACATTTATGTCCACAGTCTACCCCTTTCAACCACAATCTTGTTTATAAATCAGCAGTGTTAGTTATACTCACTATAATGTGTTACCATCAAATCTATTCATTTTCACACTTTTACAATTAACCTTATTAAAAATTCTACATACACTGAGCATCAGCTCCCATTCTCAAACTACATTCTATTTCCTAGTAACCTCTACTCTAGAGTTTACCTCTGTATATAGTTCTTATTAGTGAGACCATACAATATTTATCCTTTTGTGTCTGGCTTATTTCGCTCAACATAATGTCCTCAAGGTTCACCCATGTTGTCAAATGTACCCTGATTTCATTTCCTCTTACACCTGAATACTATTCCATTGCATGTATATACCACATTTTGTTTAGCCATTCATCGGTTGATGGACACTTGGGCTGATTCCATATTTTAGCATTTGTGAAAAATGCTGCTATGAACATCAGTGTGCAAATGTCACACTAGACTAATGACTGTATAATAGAATAATAATAAGTTTACTTTAGTCCATTGTTCATTCCCCAATCTTGAGGATTTTGGAGTGGTGTTGCCCACTCTGTTTCTGATTGAGAGAAGGCTTAGATCCATTGGGCAGATGGATGGAATTATCTTGCTTGCAGTTGTAGATACTCTGTTTTTTTGGATGGGCATTGTCCATCATCACCCTTTTGTTAATAGTCCTGGGTGAGTCCAATGAACTGAAGAATAGGTGTTGCAACTCTGCTGAGATTTAGGGCTCAACTAGCATATGAACAGACTGAATATTTAAGTCTCTGGGACATATATTTAACAAGTATAGTGCTAATTATAGGCTCAAATAAAAGAAGCAGAAGAGCCATGTGTAGGGAAATTATAAATTAGTCTAACTCTGTTACATTGGGGAACATAAATTCCAAAGTAAGGCCCACTGACATGGTGCTGAATTCCTGTGATTGTCTGCCCTGCTTATAGTATCTAGATGTCTCTAGAGCCTTCAGAAGGCCTGCTGTTTAAGGCACTGTTTACTGTGGCAGTCAATGAGATCCTGAGACGTGCATAAATGTAACCTCTGGAATGACCTCCGACTCTCTTAGCTGTAAAAACTCATTTGTATTTAATATATCCCACTTTTGGTCAAGGCCTGTTTCCAGATGCATTGTTAGTCAGTGCTTGGTAATAATCCCTTGGTGCCAGGGAGGCTTATTCCTGGGAGTCATGTCCACACTGGCAGGAGGTAGTGAATCTACATGCTGAGTTTGGCTTGGAGAGAGGCCACATTTGAGCAACAAGGAAGCTTTCAGGAGGAAACTCTTAGGCAATATGTAATACTAGGCTAAGTTTCAATTTCACAGGAAAAAGTTCATAAGCACAAGCATCAGTATCAAGGTCTGGTATAATGGTCTGGCCTCCTTTGCTGGACACTGCCCATGTACTAGGGGGATTCTTGCCACTCTATTAGAGATTTTAGCAGGATTCTCCAGGATGGGAATTCAATATTCGTTTTGGTTATTGTGTGGGTCTCCATCCACCAAGACAAGGCCCCATGAACATTTGAACATATTCATATCCCTTAGAGGCATACCCCAGGTGCACCCCTCCCCATATATCCCCCTATCACTGACAGCTCGCACCAGTGATACTCCCCTGCCACAGTTTTGACCCTTCTGTGATTCAAAACCTCCCCCAAAACAAAGCCAAAAAAAAAAAAGTAACCAAATAAAATTAATAATAAAATAATAATAACAAATAAAATACAAAAATAAAAAAGTAAAATATAATTTTTTCATGTCTTTCATCACTGTAAGATCTGTTATCTTTTATATATAGTGCCAATTTCTTCTGTATGTTCCCCCAGTGTCTTATTTCTTTTGCTTTACCTTTAAAGAAGCTTTAGGTTACAGAAAAGTCACACAGAAAACAGAGACAGAAAGGGAGTAGAGAGTGGTGAGCTGATGCTCAATATGGGCAAAATCTTTGATAAGGTGAAAGGGTGTGGTTGGGCAGTGGATGAGGGTGATAGTGGTGCAGTGATGTGATTGGGTTCGATGGTGCAAGAATGTGAGAGGTAGTAGGGTAAGGGGGTTGGATTAGACTATCCATGGAACTTGGGGGATGTGGGAGGAAGGAGCAGGTGAACTCTGGGGATTTGCAGTTCTGGGGTTAAAACTACAATGGTGGGAATGTTCTTTTGGCAAATATGGCAGCAGAGGGCTACTGGTGTAGGGTGTTGGGGGTGGGGGAACATGCGGGAATGTGGTATAGGGTACACCTGGGGCATGCCTCTATGGAATATGAAAGTATTCATCTTGTTATAGTGTTATCTCGGTGGATACCCACACAGTAAACAAGAAAATATTAAACTCCCATCCTGGGGAGTCCTGCTGTTTTCAAATAGAGGGGCAAGAATCTCTTGAGAACATAAGCAGTCCCTAATAAAAGAAAACAGACCAATATTTCAAGCCTTCAGTATTATTGTATGTAATTATGAACCGTATTCTTCAAAAACTTAGTGGTTACCATAGTTCTGAGGGAAGGGAAGGACGAATGGAATAGCTGGAACACAGGGCATTTTTAGGGCATTGGAATTGTTCTGCATGATCTTGCAATAACGGATACAGGCCATTTAAAAATTTGTCAAAACATATAAAAGTGTATAGTGCAAAATGTAAACTATAATATAAATAATTGACCATGGTTAGTAGCAATCCTTCAATATTTGTACATCATTGTAACACATGTACCATCCACATGTAAAATGTTATTAATAGGGGAAAGTGGAAGAAGGAGAGGGCATTGGGTATATGGGAATCTTCCATATTTTCTTTGTATGATCTTTTTATACAACACAGATATCAAACCCTTGTTGGATATGTGGTTTCCAAATATTTTCTCCCACGAGTAGGCTGCCTTTTTACTTTCTGACAAAATCTTTTGAAGAAAAGTGTTTAATTTTGAGGAGGTTCCATTTATCTATGTTTTCTTTCATTGCTCATGCTTTGGATGTAAGATTTAAGAAACTACTGCCTACCATAAGATCTTGAAGATGTTTCCCTACATTTTTTTCTAGGAGGTTTATGGTTGTTGCTTTTATATCTAGGTCCTTGATCCATTTTGAGTTAATTTTTGTATAAGGTGTGAGATTGGGGTCCTCTTTCTTTCTTTTGCATGTGGATATCCAGATCTCCCAGCACCATTTGTTGAATAGACTGTTCTGCCCCAGCTGGGTGAGCCTGACTGCCTTGTCAAAATTCACTTGACCATAGATGTGAGGGTCTATTTTTGAGTTCTCTTTTCAGTTTCATTGGTCAATATGTCTATCTTTATGCCAGGACCATAACATAGATTATTTTTACTACATGGCATGTACATTAGTTTAAAAGTGTATAAAAGTACTGAAAGTCACATTTCTTTTAAGGCACATAGGAAAAGTGGATGGGAATGTAAAGACATTTAGTATGCTTGTAGTAAGGGACCTTTTTTGCCCTCCTACTTTTTTCTCAAGCATCTCAAGCAACTTTCACTTAATTTGGAAGTACTCTTCTATAAGGCATAGACATCTAACTCACTAATTATCAGAAGGCCCATGGATATCTGATTATCTAACACAAAGTAATTTTGTGATTTGTCCATAGAACTAAAGGTTGTAGCTGATTCATTCTAAGAAATAAGGCTTTCCATGTGTGATATCTGGATAGGGCTTGTGACCCCAAACAAGCAAAGAAAAAGCAAAACAACAGAACAAAAAATATACAACATCAAAAACTCTATCAAGCAGATCCAAATTTTGCTTTCATAATTGAGATTTTATCAGTTGTTTTGAAGATCAAGACACAGAGATCATGAACAATTTGTACACAATTCTTAATGTATGTACTGAAAACCTAAAAAGCCATGTAGTTGTAGTTGTTTTCTAAGTTATTCCAGTGACTTTCCAGCTTAAAATTTGGAGGAAAACTTTCCTTAAGAGGATATCAAGGGAG
>JAQZBX010047762.1:0-20388 GCA_029593785.1 Cabassous unicinctus
CTTCCCTTTCCAGGTTGAGAGATACGGAGAAAAATACCTCCTTTTCTTCCCTTTCTTAATTTTTCAAGACAGCTGGACTGTTGCCTAGTCATATTGGAAAAATCACACCCCTAATTTATGCAGGAGATGATAAAACCTCATCCTTGTTGATTTTTATTGCATAGAAGCATATGGAATAAAAAGTGCCAGACCCAGCTTTGCACTCCAGGAAAGTGTGGGAGAGCTTACTAGCACTTACGGGTGAAGAAAGTGGAGACATACATGAAACTCATACAACACTCTAAGTTTTCTTTCACTGCTCTTGCTTTTGTGTGTGTTGGGATAAATTTCTGAAAGGTACATATTTTTAAAAATATATAATACATTATTTAAAATATACTATACATATTGCTATATTTAAAGGTATTCTTTTATTTTATTTTATTTTTTTTAGGAATCTGTTTTCTAAGTCCTTCCTGCCCTCTTTTAAAATCAAATGTAAAATCATCCTCAATACTTTTTTTAAATTGCCATTTTCCCTCTATTCCCACCAGAATCTCATAAAGCTGGCATATAGTTGAGTACTATTTAATTCAAAGAGAAATTTTCACCAAATTTTTAAAACTGAAAAAAGGGGCTATCAGTGAAGTGAGATTTTATTTCCAACTTTAATACAATGCTAATTTCTTTAATGCTTTAATTGTAGCCTTGTGAAATACATACTCCAGAGGAAGTGTTGGATTTCCCTAGACACATTATCACATTATAGTCTCTTGTATTTGTTATAAACATTAAACTGTGCCCAGTTCTTTCAGCACCTATTAACACTCTTTCTCAGAACATCAACTCTCACCATATGGGAAGTGAATGAGAGCTCTACTTAATGGGGCAGATCTATTCCCTGGAGGTTGTGCCTAGTCTTTTCCAGAAATAAATTTAAATATGTTGCCATAGTTCCAAGTATTAAGCACGTTTTTATTAAAACAAATGTTCCTAACCACTCAAGCAGACAAAAGCACTGAGCTTGAGCGAGCAAAGAAAGCAAGCCCCAATCAATCAAGATAGGAAAACTTTCCCAATTAAATTATCCTTTTAGCCCACTTATTTATTCAGATTTTATGTAAAGTGCTATAAATCTAAATAAAAACATGGTATTTACTTGAAAAAATAACCACGCAACTTTGTGGGGTTGAAATATATTACTCTTCATCATCACTTATTTATTCACTGTAGTAAAACATCTATTAATTTCTTTTCAGCATGCATTTTCCTTTCTCCTGTTAACAGTTCTCTGTTTTTCCTCTTCCTTTTTCACCCCTTAGCTCTTCCTCCAGCTCATGAATGAAGCAAGTAACCCAGACTTCAGCCAATTAGCATATTGCATTCCCATCATGGCAGTGATTGGTTCAGGAATGCTCATGTGAGTCAGTGAGATCAATGATGCTTTTCTGAATATGCTGAGATAAAGACACTTTGTTTTTCCTATTGGCTATGAACCTTAGAGGATGAGTGACTACTGCTGATATAGTCATTTTTCAATGATATGAAAAATGGAGCCAACTTCAAGGAAGCAGATCCATAGAAATAAAAGATGAAGAAAATGACTTGGTGGCATCATTTGAGCCATTTGAGCCTTTTACAAAGATAAACCTTAGTGTCTATCTTTAGACTGCTTAATTATTTAATGCAATAAATCCCCTCTACCCCCTACTTTTTGTGCTTCAGTTGTTAATAATAGTAGAAATAATCTTAACTGGTACACTTATCAAAATTACTCACACTCCAGTTGGCACTGCGTTTCTAAAGATATATAAAACACTGTTTATAACCTCAGGAACTCATAGCTCACAGTCTACTGGGGAATACATGCATACACATACACACACACAAATTATCTCAAAGGATGAGAGTGTGGTGCACAGAGTGATAAGGAAGCACAGGTTGGAGAGGGAGCTCACCAGAGAAGGCTTCCCAGGGAAGAGCCATTGGAATAAAATCCTTAAGGAAATGCACATCTAAATAAAATTGGTCTGATTTCTACATAATTTTGGGTTCCTTCAAAATCAGCACTGAAGCACGTTTAATGTAAGTGCAGATAATTTATTTGGGAGATAATCCCAGGAAGAATAAGTGAGGGAGAGGAGACATGGATGGGAGAAAATTCAGTAAAGTCTGCATTAATGAGGAGGTACCTATGGGCAACTGAGACTCACTCGCATTGGTGACCCTCTGAGAATCTATCTGGACCAGGAGGCCAGAGCATTTATCCACAGCTCCGGTCTTCGTTGGTTGAGTGTTGCCCTGGGGGCGGTAGCTCCCCTGCACTTCTTGGTCGCACCTGTGTACAGTGGAACACGGTACCACGGTGCTGCCAACCGCCCTCAGGGAGCATAAAGGAGGCATAGGCTGTCAGTGTGTTGGGAACCAGCTGCGGGTAAACTTGGGTGAGCCGAGGGGAAATGAGGTAGGTTATCAACAGCATTTGCTACTTGTTCTCCTATCCCATTTTGTGTGTATGTGTGTGTGAGAGAAGTGTTGTTCCCTCCTGTGATTTCTGTGAATTCTCAGAGATTTGTATTCTCATGCTGTTGGTTGGCTCTGAGTTCCTGGCTCCAGTGACTGCTCTAGCTCATTGTAACTGTTTTCTTCCCTCTCCTTTGGTACAAAGGAGAACTCAGCCATTTATCTTTGATTTTCCCCCAAACACTTATAGAAGGCATTTTTGCAAAGTGTGTTTGCATAGATATATGTGTGGAGCAAATCTTCAGAGATGAGGTCAATGCGAGAGTTTTCATCTCTGTAAAAGGAAAATACCTTAAAATTTAGAATTACATATTTCTGGTCTTGAAAAGTCCTAGATCACCATCCTAGGTTGGATTCCTCAGGAGCAGAGCCTGAGACAAATGTTCTTATGCTGTGATTTACTGAGAGAGTGGTCTTGGTGAAACCAGTAAGGGTGTGAAGGAAGCAGGATAGGACAAGGGGAAAAGCTAGGTAAAGACGTGGTTCAGTTGTGAGCCCCAGGATGAAAATACCATCACAGAATTGTCCTGCTGCAGGAAAAGAGGCAGGCTTTTTGTACCAATAGGTCCCTAAGCCTTTGGCACCCTTGGGGGAAGGGTATAACCTCTTAGGCATCTCTGGGCTATGTGGCTCCTATTGTTAAAGAGCAATTTTCAGAAAAATGGTGCACCTGTGAGCTGTTAGCTGCGGGATGGGTGCACCTGTACACTAACAACCTTGACTACAGTCCCTCTGCCATGGGGATTTCTCCCTGGGTAGTCTTCTCCCTTAGGTTCTGGTCTTCTGCAATGGTGCTAATTTATATCTTTTCTTCAAGGTCCTTCTCCCTTTGCTTTTCCACTTTTGGACCTGTATTATCACTCCTAAATACAAATCAACTTTTGATATTATACTAAACAATTTGCTTTCAATTCTCTTCTAAAATAAGGATTTCTTTTGCTGATCCAAAGGTTAACACATGTGCTTAGCTAAACAAAGAGCCACTAACTCGACTCACTTTAGTTTTTCTTTAGCTTCATAGAAGATCTGGCAGACCTTGAAATGTCAGCCTTTCCCTGTCCTTTCTCCTTTTCTGAATGTGGAGCTAGAGTTCTTCACTGAAATGAATGTTCTATTAACTGAAGAATGTATATCATGTTTTGATTTTTAAACAGCAATGATTTTTACCTCTATGAAAGATGAATAACAACTGGATGAAGAGACAAGTATGTTTTAGGTAGAGTAAGCAGCACGCAGGAGAAATGCAAGTAGTTCAGTTTGGTTTGAACTTATATTGTAGAGAGAAAAAGGGGTCCCCTGAAATGAACTGCAGAAGTAGGTAGGGGTCATAGCTGTAACGGTCTAATACAGGGGTTCTAAACCTTTTTTTGTTCCACGGACCCCTTTGCTAGTCAGGTGAAACCCACGGACCCCTTACTAAATCCACACTATACTGTGTATTATTTAATAAATATATTGCACTCGCACCAACACATCCCCACAAGAATAATGTTTTTTTTGAATTTCAAATCAAGTTCATGACCCCTTGTTAAGAACCCCTGGTCTAATATGTGACACCTAAGAATTTGGGCATTGCCTTGAATTGGTGATGCCATGTTCAGATCAGCATTTAAGAAAGATCATTCTCTCTCTAGCTTCCCTGTGGAGTATGTACTTGAAAAATGCAACACTGAGGCAGGGGCATCAGTTATGGAGCTTTTCTACAAAAACTTGAAAAATAGTGCCATTTTAAATTTAAGATTATGACCACAGAGATAAAGAGAATGGTAAGTTTAAATGGCATTAAAAAAGTAGAAAGGACAGGACCCGATGGTGGATAAGATATAAATGAGAGAAAGTGAGTACTCAAATATGATTACTGTTATTTTTTTCCCCAATTTTTTCTTTATTAGAGAAGTTGCAGGTTTACAGAACAATCATGCATAAAATACAGAATTCCCATATTCCACCCTATTATTAATACCTTTCCTTGGTGTGGAACGTTTGTTACAATTGATGAAAGCACATTTTTATAATTTTACTATTATCTATAGTCCATGGTTTAACTTAGGGTTCTCTGTGTAATGTAGTTCCATGGAATTTTTTAAAAAATTTATTCTGTTACCCTGTATATAACCTAACGTTTCATACCTTTTAACCACACTCATATATATATTTCTGTGCTGTTAATTGTATTCACAATGTTGTGCTACCATTACCACCATCCATTACTAAAATGTTTCCATTGTTCTGCATACTGTAATTTTGCTAATTTTCTCTGCTGCTCTTCTCACTTGTACTACTCTATCAGTAAAACAAATATGGCGTGTTCTACATACTCGTTTCATAGTCTATCATACGATGAACATCTTTTCATTTTAGTAAGTATGGTTCATATACACAAACAAATATAAATTTCATTAACTTCAGTGTCTCATTATACAGATGTAGAATAATTTAACTAATTTCTGCCTTATAGGAACACTTGGGTTGGGATTCTTTCTACAGCACACCAATACTAGCTGTTGAACTTGGGATAGACACTTAAGCTCTGGAAGGATTAGTTTCCTCATGTATAAAATTGAGCTAATAATAGTACTTACCTAATATGATTGTTTTGAAGATTAAATGAGCTAATGCATGTAAAGCCTCTAATTTAATTTCTGGCATGATATAATTCCTCGAGTCTCTTTGCTACTGTTATTATTACTATTATTGTTATTATAATTGCATAATTACATAATTATATGACCCTGTTCTGAATCTGGCCTTTGTGATGTGGATCTCCTAGGATGGTAGTCTCTGCATAACCCCCATTCACTATCCAGTAAGAACAAAATCCCAGGAACTATAGCTGCAGCCTGACTGAGTATTGAGTTATATCCTTGAATTGGATCTTCTATTACTTTGTCAAGTTTTGTAGATTGAACTTCCAGGATGACTGAAAGATTCCTGAACATACAACAGCTTTTGACTATTTTGGTTTCAGCTCAGTTTCTACAGCATGCCTAGTGCTCACTTAGAGGTCATGCTTTGAGCCCACATTTCTCACCTTGTGAACGGGTCCTCCCTTGTATCCACCTGTACTTTGCTTTTCATGGGACTAAGTGGCTGCGTGGCTTCTGAATGTCTCACTCACAAACATGTCTTCACTAAAATAAAAGGTAATTTTAGAAGACAGGAGAGAGATATTTCTTCTGTATGGAGGCAACGGAATGATTCATGGAGAAGGAGATATATGGTATTAAAAATGATGCTGATTTGATTTAAAAAAATAGGTGGAATCTGAATTGAAGCTGATGATAGTATAGAGAAGATTCCAGGAATGGATAGTAGCACGAACAAAATGTTGTGGAACAAAATGAAGTGATAGGTAATAGCCCTGGTTCTTGAATATTATATTCCTTCTCACTACATATGGTTATTCATGCTAAAGTACATGCAAACAGAGCAGGACTTTTTCCCTTTCTGCTTCCCATCTGATTCCAAGCTACATTGAATGCAATGATAAGATTAAAACTGCCCAGCCTCTCTGTTTGTGTGACTATGTATCTACCCAAGCAAAGGGGCATTGAAACTCAGAAATTTGCCCCTTATTCTAATTGGTTTTTAGTCTTACTTAACAATATTAACTTCTCTATTTCTATGATTTTGCTCTTCCATGGGTGCCAGCATCTTTTTTTAAGGGTTCTTGCTTAGAGCTATACCGTGGTGTAGGGTTGTAGTGAAGAGAAAATTGAACTGGAATTGAAAGGTCTAGTTCTGGCTCACATTCCTAACCATAGGAACTTGGGTAATGTGTTAAACTGAATTATGTACCCCAATTTAGACATGTTCCTAATTTTAATCTAAATTCCTATGGATGTGAACCCATTGTAGAAAGGATCCCTTGAAGGTATTATTTTAAATTAAACTGTAGCCCAACTAAATGAGGTTGGGTCTTAATCTGGATTACTGTAGGGCTTTATTAGCCAAAGAAATTCATACATAGTAGGAGAAAGCCACAGAGAGGAACCAGAAGTTGAAAGTCAATGTAACTCAGAAGAGAACAGAGAGGACATTGCCATATGATGTGAGGCAAGGACACAAGCCAAGGAATCTCAAGGATCACAGGAAGCCAACACCAGAATGTTATTGACTTTGGAGAGAAAGTATCATCTTGCTGATGCCTCGATTTTAGACTTCTCCTGGCTTCAAAATCATGAGCCAATAAACTACCCTTGGTTATGCCAACCCATTGTGTGGTATTTGTCATTGCAGTCTGGCAGATTAAGACATGTGTGTACTTCATCTCTTACATCAGGAGTTTACAAACTAAGGCACAGAAGCCAAATGTGGCCTACCTTCTATTTTTATTTGACCTGTGAAGTAAGAATGCTTTTACAATTTAAAAAATAAAGATAAATTATGTAGAGATAAAATGAAAGACCATATTTTTTTCAAAAGCACAGAATAATTTGAAGATATAAATCAGCATATGAGTAATAATATTGATGTGATTTTAGTGTTTAAAAAATTAAAATTTCTTTCTCTTTTAACATGACTGATCAGATTGAGAATGTTGGTTCTAATTCAAGTTCCCAATGTCCTTTCTGCTGCAGTCTGTTCTCTTTTGATTTGCAGCTCTTTTTGAGTCTCATTCTTTTAACTTTGGATATATATCACTGCCTATATAGGTTTAAACGTGTCTATCATTTTCACTAAATATCTAATTAGCCTATTGCGGGGGCCTTCTGGAAAACAAATGTTTCTGTTGGGACAATTATTGTTATGGATCTGTATTTTTATTATTATTTGATTTTTTTTTTTTTTTTACCTCTTAACCCTCTATACAAAAACACATGGATAAAGTAATTATAGAAACTATTTATTGAGAAGTACTGTGTGATAGATACTTCCAAAGTCTCACTGTGTTTAATTCTCACAGTAAAACTGAAAGGTTCTTTACAGATTAGGACGTTGAGAAATAGAGAAAATAAGAACTTTCTCAAAGAACGGGAAGAACAGGGATATGTCTAATTCTATGGGCCAGATGCTGAGCTGAGAGATCTCTTATTGGGCAAGATCCTTGGCCTGATTTTTTTGTGAGATGATGGAGCTTCAGAAGAATCATTTTGAAGACTAAGACCCCAGCCCTTATGAAGAAATTGTTTCTCAATGATATTTCCTGTTTTTCCTCTTCCATTGTTACCCTGCAGTAATAATTATATTAGAGGAAACACCTGCTTTTCTGGTGCCCCACACAGATTCTGTACTTGCTTCTGCCTAGAAACTCAAGGAAAGACTCTAGAAATCTAGAGTTGATGAAGAAAGACTTCAAGACTGGTTCATTGTGAGCCCCTAGCCAAGGTTACTGCATGCTGTTGTATTAGGTTGGTGGAAAAGTAATTGCAGTATTGGATCATGAATTTTAAATCATTATAACTAGGTTCAAACATATCTTTATTAATCAAAATAGAAACCATTACAATCAACACATTTTTGCCAACGAGAAATTAGTTTGTTTATTCCTGTAGCGTAAAAATCCATGCTTCGGGATTCGACAAACTCTTGGAAAGCATTTTCTGCATCCTGCTGGTTGTGGAAGTGTTTTCCCTGCAAAAAGTTGTGAAGATGCTTGAAAAAGTGGTAGTTGGTTGGGGAGAGGTCAGGTGAATATGGTGGACGAGGCAAAACTTCGTAGCCCAATTTGTTCAACTTTTGAAGTGTTGGTTGTGCAACGTGCACTCAGGCGTTGTCATGGAGAAGAATTGGGCCCTTTCTGTTGACCAATGCTGGCTGCAGGCGTTGCAGTTTTCAGTGCAGCTCATCGATTTGCTGAGCATACTTCTCAGATGTAATGGTTTCGCCGAGATTCAGAAAGCAGCAGACCACCAAACAGTGACCATGACCTTTTTTTTGGTGCAAGATTGGCTTTGGGAAGTGCTTTGGAGCTACTTCTTGGTCCAACCACTGAGCTGGTTGTCATCTGTTGTCATATAAAATCCACTTTTCATAGCACATCAGAATCCAATCGAGAAATAGTTTGTTGTTGTTGCGTAGAATAAGAGAAAGCGACACTTGCAAATAATTTTTTTGATTTTTGGTCAGTTCATGAGGCACCTACTTATCGAGCATTTTAACCTTTCCAATTTGTTTCAAATGCCGAACAACTGTAGAATGGTCAACATTGAGGTCTTTGGCAACTTCTCGTGTAGTTGTAAGAGGATCAGCTTCGATGATTGCTCTAAATTGGTCATTGTCAACTTCTGGTGGCCAGCCACTATGTTCCTCATCTTCAAGGCTCTTGTCTCCTTTGCAAAACTTCTTGAACCACCACTGCACTGAACTTTCATTAGCAGTTCCTGGCCAAATGTGTTGTGGATGTTGCGAGTTGTCTTCACTGCTTTACGAACCATTTTGAACTCAAATAAGAAAGTTGCTTGAATTTGCTTTTTGTCTAACATCATTTCCATAGCCTAAAATAAATATAAAATAAATAGCAAGTAATAAGTCATTAGCAGAAAAACATAAAGCAAGAAATGCACATTAAAATGATGTATAACATAACATTTATTTAAGAATGTATTCCAATATCAAATGGCAAATTTTAACAATGCAAAACCTCAATTACTTTTGCACCAACCTAATATCAGTGTTTTACAGGTAACTACTTGACACAGAACAAAGAAAAAGAATATTTCAAAGGGGAGGGAACTCAATAAACTTCAACCAGACAAGGCATCTCTTTTATGACACATTATATCAATATTGTAGTATTATTCACAATGTGCAACATTGCTTAAAGAATAGAGAAACATTCAATTGTTTTAAAATAAACTAGCCTGGGTGGTTTGAAAGTATCTGAGAAATTTTGGACCATTTTTTTTCTTGATGTACCTTCCTATGGAGATAATCTAAGTACAACATTTCTGCTAAAGACAAAAATCCTATTGACTTCAATGGGTCTTTGGATCAATGGAGCCATCAAGGAAATCACCTCTGATTTAAGTGCCTTCTTTACTCTCATGTGGAAATCACGCAGTCTGCAGAAAATCATAAAGAAATACTAATTGACACACTGCTATGTGTCAATTAGCAGAAAAAGACAATTTTATTTAATTACAGGAATGCATTTTTACTATCAATAAAATTAGGAAGTGGTTTACTAATTTTCCAGTAAGAGCAACTTAACTTCGTGGAAACTTATTTTCAGCAAAATGTTATCAGGTAGGGAAAATAGTGCAGTTAGTAAAACCAAACAGTAAGCATAAATAAAAGTATATTCTTCCTTTTAAATTAGACAAGTTTTACAAGTTTACCACAGATGGGTGCTAATATCCTTATTTTCCTTTAAAGGAATATTTATCATCCATAAACATATAAATTTCTTTTTCTCTCAGTCTCTGTGTGTGAGTTTGTACGAGATAACCTATCTGATTTTCTGTTGGAGAAAGTAAACATTACTTCTTTTATTACAGAAAAAGCAAGGTTTACCAATCAGAGGACCAGGAAACTTCCAAACCAATCACACAGAGAGAAAGTGAAATTTTAATGAAGGGGGTGTGCTGGTTTGTTAGATAAAGACTGTTATGAGATTGTTACTTAAGAGACTTTGTGTTCTGCTCTGCTTTCACCCACTGCATGTCTCACTGAATTTGTAAACTTTCCTTCTGGTGGAAAGCTGTGTGGGCATCATCTTTCAGTCATGTTAGGCTAGTGTAGGAATGGGCAGTTTCTTGACTGTGTCCCCAATATCATTTAAACAGTTGGTTGAGTTGGGAATTAAACTCCTACATATTTGAATTCCATGGCTTAAATAAACCATTTAGCTAAAGAAGCAAGAAATTGTAAGTAGAAAACAGAAGATTTCACCATTTCAAAATTTGATAAGTATGTAAAAATTCTATTCAATCACTGAAAATACATGACACCCATTCAACTTTTACCATCATTTCTTTGGGCTACTGATTCCCATCTGAGCCCTTTCTCCTGGAAGCAAACATATGCACACTTCCAGCTGAAAGATTCCTTTAGAATAAATTGTATACTTTAAAAGGATGAATTTTATAATATGTAAATTATATCTCAATTTAAAAAAATAGGAAGTAGAAGGAAAATACATCATTTTAAAAGGCATACTGTTTTAATTTTTAGTAACTTCTGTTTTTTTTTTTTTTTTACTCCTTGTTACATAAGATAGCATATATTTTTTTGCTAGCTAGTCTGAGTGTCAGAAGTCACTGCCTTCCTCTTTTTCAGGTGTTTTCTTTATCTGTTATCTGTTCAAATAGTGCCATTAAGACACTATAATAATATAATAAGGTAGCCATTTATTTAACTGTTAATATCCTTACTGTGTTATTCTTAATATGCTTGAACTTATTTCTTTAGTGATTTCCTATCTTTGTAATTAGATGTAGTGATTTTTCTGTAAGCTTGAACAATCTACTTAAACAGTGCCTGTTTCTTACCCATTCTCATCTTTTAAATTGCACTGATTTGAAATAAAACCAAAGAACTTGGGAGTTGGGATGAGCATTTGAAAATAGCATAATGACTCCTTACCCTCCTTCTCCCATGTACATAAACTCTACTGTTTGGAATGGTTGTCACGTTCCACCAAGCTTTTTAACTGTCCCAGTTTTGATTTACTTAATGAACAATGGAAAAGGAACAGAGGTCTCCTGACAGCATCTAACCTTTACCTAGGGAGATTTTCTGGAATCCTTCATTTGTTGATTTCTTTCAAGCAAACTCAACTCAAAGGATTAGTTATTCAGGTTCTCATTGAGCTCAGAGCTGATCTTCATGACTTTATCTCTGCTTATTTCCTATATAAGTAGAAAAATCAAGAAATATGTTAGCCAGCTGTTTTCTCAGAATTTTCTCTGAGTGTGACTTGAAATGTTGGCAGGAGAAGAAAGTGTGAATATTGAAATGAATTTTCCTAGAAAGGGTATAAAATCTACTTTAACATTTCTTATCTCTTGAATATACCTTTTTCCCTGCTGAAAAATGCAATGTTTTGGGTGGGAGCAAACCCCTATTGTAATAGCTAATCATGGGATTCACAGATATTCATTGATTTTTTTTTCTCGTATTCATATAGTAAATATTTTTCTCCTATCTCGTATATATAGGCATTGCAGTAGGCATTGGAATGTAGTGGCAGAAAAACACAGAGACCATATTTGTGAGAAATTTGCAGTTTGGTAGGGAAGACAGACCTTAAACAAATGAGGGCATAAATAATCACATGCATCATGACAATTATTTCTACATAATGGGCTTTTTCCTTGTTTGTGTGGTTAGGAAAGCTTTCCCAAGACTGGAGAGGCAGGCAGAGGCTAGATCCTGCAGTGCCAGGTCAAAGATATTGGCCTTACCATGAGAAGAATGAGGAACCAGAAAATGACTTTAAGTAGGAGAGGGTCATTGTCTCAGTTGCCAGGGCTGCTGTAATAAATACCACAGACTAGTTGGCTTAAACAACAGAAATTTATTTTCACACTGTTTTGGAGGCCAGAGGTTCAAAATTGAGGTTTTTACAATGGCCATGCTTTCTCTAAAGTCTGTAGCCTTCTGGTAGTGGCTGGCTGGCAGTCCATAACTCAGTCTCTGCCTCTGTCACGTGACCATCTCTCTCCCCATCTGTCTCCTCCTGACTATCCAAATTTCATCTCCTCATAACAACTCCAACCATATTGGAGTAAGGCCCACCCTGATTCCTGATTCAATTTGTCTTCACCATAACTAATGACATCTTCAAAGATCCTATTTACAAATGCGTTTATCCCACAGGACCAGGGGTTAGGACTTGAACCTATCTTTGTGGAGGGCATGATTCAGTCCATAACAGCCATGATCAGAATTGCATTATTGAAAGATTGACTACAGCAGTATTGTAGAAAATTGATTGGGAGCAAGAGGAGATGGAGGGAAGCAAATGAAGCTGACTTTCACAGCAGTCCATGCTAAAGTGGATGGTGACTTAACTTCAGGTGTTGACAGTGTGTACATAAAACTATGGATGGTTTCTGAGATACTTAAGAAGTAGAATTGATAGATCTTAGGACAATGTGAGAGGTAAGGAATAGAGAGCAATCAATGCATCCAGGATTTCTGGTCTGAAAAATTGAATGGATGGGTGGGCCATTTATTGAAATAGAATGCATATTAGTTGTACTTTGCTGACTTTAAGGCAGTAAATATGTATCTTGAGTTTTACAGGCCCCCACAATCCACGAGTATGAAGGATACATTAACACTGATTCTCAGATATCACTAGCTTTATGTCTTACCCACTCATGAAGAAACCCCAGTCTTTTGTGGTATTCATTCCCTTAAAGTAGTTCTAGGAATTCAGAAAGAATTATGTGTATGTGTCTGCTGCATGAAACAATCTAGGACACGATTTCTCAGTATCTTTTGCTATTGCAGGATGTCATTTTGATAGTTCCACCCCCAAAGTTAGAGGTCCAATTCATTCTACTTCAGCTGCTCTCTGCTGGTCTCTGCTACCCTGGACTGTCCTGGACTGTCCTGTTTCTAGAGATTCATCCACAAGATGGCCAGATGATTGGGTTATCAGCTGGCAGTGTTATCTACTCTGAACAGTACTCTGAATTACTTTTACCAGCAGAGGAATTACACTGCCAAAACCTGTCTCACAAATTAAGAAAAGAAAGGCTCCCTTTCCCCCCCATACTCATTTATGGTGGGATCTCCCAGCAGAGTCACATAGGCTACAACCCATTCCAAAATCCTTTAAATGCACACATCCAGCCTTAGTGAACTTGCAAATAGGGTGAGGGGTGAAAATGTCTTCCTGTTCTAATTGTGGTAGCAGTGCTGTACCTGGAACCATTCTGCCTCTCATTGGCCTTGCTGTTGCTAATTCATGATAACCATTTGCGCTTCTTCCTGTCTTCTGTTGAATTCTCTCTCAGAGCTCTGTTGTCCCTTTCGGCAGTATGGCTTGTACTGAGGCTCCCCACCTAGTGTATCAGAAATGTCCATATATTATATATTTTCCTCTTTATAATGGCACATTCCTGTCTCCCTTCCCTGGTGTACACACTCCTCCCCAAGCCTCCTTGGAACACTTTAAATATGTACAGACATGCATATAATTAGATGGGAGAATGTGTGACCCCTTGTTCCCTGAGATTGTGTTAAGACCTTGGATCCTGTCAATGTTGAAAAGGCCACTTATTGCTCTGAAACCAGAGTTTACTAAGCAGTGCCATTGAGTTTAGAGCAAAGTTAAGGAGCATAATCTAACTCAACATGCAACACAAACAGAAAATGGTTTTCTAGAAATTCTCCACTATTTGTGCAGAGGAATCCATAGTTTGCACATTTTGGCACTGAGACAACTAACCCCCAATGTTTTGACTCCTGCTCTGTCCTCACAACCTCCCCTGTGAGTGAGATGCACTGAGCCAGCTGAATCTTCATCTTGTCCCTCTTTGTGCCCAGAGCTCTAAGTGCAGTGAGAGTCCTTCTTTCTCTGGAGTCTCTACCTTTAGAGCAGAGTCCATGGCCCTCCAGGAGGGTTCTGTGGATAGAATTCAGGAGGCAGTGAATGTGGAGGGGGGAAATTACACTCTTACTTTCTCTAACTTCCAAGTGAAATTTAGCATTTCTTTCAATTACTAATGTAGGTGACAAATCGAGAGGCATTAATAATACCCGTGACTGTCACGATGACAGACTGGGTTTTAAATCACTATCTCTGTGTAGTAGTTTTTCTCAGCTACCTTGAAGTAGGCTTTCTTAGAAAACTTTTTTCATATTCTGAAATATAGGAGGTGGTCTGGAACCTTTAGAACCATTCAAAAATTTGTTTTGTGAGACTTGCAAGATTACCTATCTAGAGCATGTTAATAAAACAAATAGCAATTTAGAACTATAATGGAAAAATTCTCAGAATTAGGTAACCATAAAACATGCAACCTTTAAATGTCTGGTCATCTCACAGAAAGTTGTAAATTAATTTACTGTAGGTTTCCTATATATTCCTATTATATTTAATAAGTATTCATGTAACTATTATGTACCTAATATTTTATAGCTATGGATAATAAGTAGTTCCACAATTAAAATAGTAACACTCTCAAAAAATAATCTCTATTTTAGAGCTCTTTTACAGTTCAGAGCTTTTATGCTACTTATATTTTAGTTTAGTTTTCTGGGAAAGAGCAATTTATGTATTTCATGGCTAGCTGAACAATCTTTGGACTGATAATTTAATTCCACATTCATTTGGTTTGAATTACATGGGGAGCATCTGCAGTGATTCTTTACAATAACTACATTTCAAGATAATTGCACAGTAATAACTAAAGTTTCAGGGTAGTGACAGAATTAAAAATAACAAAAAACAAAAGAGTAGGATGACAACCATAAACCTTGTTGGACAAATTAGAATTAAAATATTAATCAAACTTTCAGATTTTGACAGGAAATATCTTAATAGTGTTAAAATTAGTGTTGCTAGATAAAATGTAGGACACCTATTAAATTTGAATTTCAGATAAACAACAAATGACTTTTAATATAAATACATCCTGAATATTGCATGAGATATACTTATACCAAACAATTATTTATTGTTTATCTCAAATTCAAATCTGAATGGGCATGCTGCATTAGGATACATACCTAGAGTGACTATACGTTCTAATGGTTACATTCATTAAAAAAGAAAATTCCTCAACCACCTACCATTTTCCAAGTTGCAGAGCAGCACTACTAGGTATAAATATCTTTGCTGATAAGAAATACTGGGAAGTTCTCTGAGTCAAATAGGATGTTTTAGGAGCCTCTCCTTGTGGTGGAGTTTTAAGTTTAAAAATGAGGATCCTAGAGGGTGTGCAGCTACTTCAAAACTTTTCTGTGATCTCATAGAGTAAGAACAACTCTATATGATTCATGATCTAGATTCTGAGTTGCCCTGAAGATTAGGGACATTAGTTCTTCCCTTTAAAATAATAATTGTACTATTTAAATTTATAAATTTACCTCTAAAAATAGTATTGATTACATTTTATGAGTCTTATTTTCACTGCTTTTTAAACTATTTTTCTGCATATTTCCTTTGCAAATCAACAGATAGAGACGTTTCTAAAAATTTTATAGTATATGGTGTTTCCTTGAGTGAAAAATCAATGTATCATGATGATTAAATGCAAGGAAACTTGAGCCAAAATAGCTAGGTTTAAATCCTGACTTTATAATTTGTTAGCTCTGTGAATGTGGAAAAATTACTTAAATTTGCTGTGTTTCAGATTTCTTATCTTGCCCCAAAAGATTTGTGTAAAAATTAAATAACATTTAGAGAATAGTGCTGGCATTGACAAATTCTGAATACCTTAGCCTAATATTACTTTCTATTTTAATTGTTTTGCCTTAAGAAAATGTAGCCTGTACAATTTCTCCTTTTTAAAATTTATTGGAACTTTTTTTATGAACTATGATCACACTTAGTACAAGTCCTCATGGTAAATGAATATGATAGTTACTTTATAGATAAAAGTCATCCCCTCCTTTGCCTGGCTTTGTCAAATGTGAAATGCTAAAAGATAGCTGAGGCTTATATATTCTATAGTCTTTATTTTCTCAGTGAGGTGGGAAAAAAAAGCTGGTAAAAATGATAGGAAACTTGAGTGATGGCAAACATGCAATTGCCACTGTTTCAATGGGAAACGAAAGTTAGGGATACACAATGAATTATTGAACAGCACTAATGTCCCCCCCCCTCAGGTTGGAGACCATTAATTTGTAGTGGAAACTACTTTTGTGAATCCTGGAAAAGATTATGTTTTTGAACTGGTCTGTTCCTGTAGGTGTGAGACCCTTTGATTGCATTAGATTTGGTTAAGGGACGATGATTAGATCATTTGATTAGATTGATTTTGATTGGACTCTGTCAGTGAGGCATGACTAAGGTCAGGTCTCTGCCCTTTTTCTGGGTCTTATAAACTGAGAACACATAGAGAGACAGAGAGAAAGGAAACCACCATTTTGATCCTGCCTTATGAGAGAGAGGTCTATAGGAAGACAGAGAAGCCCTGAGAAGTTGAGAGAGTTCCCAGAGTCTAGAATCAGCAGAGTACAGAGGCATGGAAAGATGCACCCAAGGGGCTGGGCCCATGGAATCGCTCAAGGCTGAAGAGATGAGCCATATGCCTGATTGCCCACAGCTGACTGTGGAGCAATGGAGCAGCCAAGGCTGTGAGGGGAGGCTTGGAAAGACACTTAAACCATATGCCTGATTGCTCACAGCTGAGCTCCAGGAGACAATGTGCCCTGAGGGGGGAGGCAGGGACCTCAGCAGAGATCGGTTAATATCTTGCCTTGCCACGTGGTAGGACTACAGGATCTGCCAGCAAATGATTTTGGTGAGAAAGCATCTCTGGTGGTACCTTGATTTGGACATCTCATGGTCTCTGAACTGTAAGACTTTCCTGCAGATACTGGGGATTATAAGTTTCAAGCTATATAGAATGAAAAGCAGGAGTGGCAAGGGGTATTTGGAGGAGCTGAGGGCAGCTTCTTATCATCCAAGCCACATGGAGATACAAGACTTGTTCATAAATTATGCAGTGCAAAAGGGCAGGGAGCCAAGGATAGGATTGTGGGAAGATAGTGATGGACTAACAAACTGAGCTGAATGTTCCCACAGAAACAACAGAGAAAGAGCCAAAAGCTGTCTGAGGGACCTGCTTTGGGGGTCAGCAGACCAGGACAGTGCTATACAACTCCCAGGAGGGTGAGGGACAGAGAGTTGAAGAAGTCAAAACAACAAATTTGAGTTACCAAGCCCCTGTGGAGGCTGGAAGAGTTCCCCTCCCCCACCCCCAAGATATTAAGCTGGGGTAAAACCCCTGGCTCTCTGCAGCCGACTGAGAGGGGAACAGACATCTTCTTCCTGTCAGCAGTTTCAAGGGGAAAGGAAGGGGAGGTCAGAGTGCTTTACTTCAGTGAATTTGGCCAGCAGAGCAGGCAACACAGGAATACAGGAAAGCTGAGACTGAAACACCTCCATGGAAAGGTGTGCTGACAAGTGCCATCTGCTGGCCTGCCTGGAAATTGCATGAACAAAAACTTTTCCATGCTCTCTGTATCCAACCCCTGGGAGAAAATCTGCACCCCATTAGTTAGCCCCTGACCCAACTTTGAAAACTTATGCAGGGAAATTTTAAAGACTTAGAATAAGTTGAACCAAATATCAAAGAAGAGCTGTGAAAAAAAAAATAATAGGCAAGAGAGAGAAATTGGCCATCAGAGTAAATTCACCAACATGTTCAGATGCCTAGACATCAGCAAAACATTACAAGCCATACAGGAAACAGGAAGAGATGGCCCAGCTAAAAAAACAAACCAAATATCTTGAAAAGATATAAGATATAAGACAATTAATCAGTGATAATCACATAACTCTCCTAAACCACTTTGAAGAAATTAAAGAAAATATGACTAAAGAAATAAGAATATTAAGACACTAGGTGAGCATAAAGAACCACTTGAAAGCCTGCAAAGAAAAGTAATAGACCTTATAGGAATGAAAGACACAATGGATGAGATTAAAAATTAGAGGCACATAAGAGCAGATTTGAATTGCTCAAAGACAGAATTAGTGATTTCAAAGACAGAACATCTGAACTGGAAAAGACAGGAGAACAGAAAGAAAAGAGAATGGAAAACATGGAACAGAGTCTCAGGGAAGTAAACGACAACACAAAACACACAAACATTTGCATTGGTGTCCCAGAAGGAGAAGAGAGTGGAAAAGGGTCAGAAAGAATATTTGAGGAAATAATGACCAAAAATTTCCCAACCCTTATGAAGGACATAAATATCAATATCCAAGAAGGACAACACACCCCAAACAGAATAAATCAGAATAGACCTACCCCAAGACACCTACTATTCAGACTGGCAAATAGTGATAAAGAGAGGATTCTGAAAGCAGCAAGAGAAAACCAAAGCATCACATACAAGGGAAACTCAATAAGATTAAGTGTCTACCTCTCATCAGAAACCATGGAGGAGAGAAGAAAGTGGTATGATGTATTTAAGGTACTGAAAGAGAAAAACTGCCAGCCAAGAATTCTGTTTCTGGCTAAGCTGTCCTTCAAAAATGAGGGTGAGATAAAAGTCTTCACAGCAAACAAAAACTGATAGAATATGTTACCAAAATACCATATTTACAAGAGATACTAAAGGGGGTGCTGTGGCCTAAAAGAAAAAAACCAGGGCAAGAGATGTGGAGAAGAGTTTAGAAATGAAGATTATTTGGAAAGGTAAGCTAAAGGAAAAAGAAGACAGACAATAGAATGATATGACAACAGAGAGCCAAAGAACAAAATGGATGAAGTAAGTAATGCCTTTACAGTAATAGCATTGAATGTTTAATGGATTGAACTCCCCAATTAAAAGACATAGACTGATCTATCAATAAAAAAATATGAGCCTATATGTTGTCTTCAAGAGACCCACCTCAGATGCAAGGACACAACCAGGTTAAAAGTGAGTTTCTGGAAAAAGGTATTCTATGCATATAGTAACCAAGAAACAGCTGGAGTAGCAATACTAATATCTGACAAAATAGATTTCAAATGCAAAACTGTTATAAGGAATGAAGGTCATTATATATTAATAAAAGGGACAAGTCACCAAGAAGAAATAACTATACTAAATATTTGTGCATCTAACCTGAATGCTCCAAGATACATGAGGCACACAGTGGCAAAGCTGAAGGGAGAAATAGATATCTCTACAATAAAGGTTGGAGACTTCAATACAACACTCTCAGTATTGGATAGAACATCTGAATAGAGGATAAAGAAACAGAGAACCTGAATAATAAGATAAATGATCTAGACTTAACAGACATCTATAGAGCATTGTACCACAAAACATCAGGATATACTTTCTTTTTAAGTGCTCATGGATCTTTCTCCAATCTAGACCATATGTTGGATCACAAGAGAAGTCTCAATAAATTTAAAAAGATTGAAATTATACAAAACACTTTCTCTGATCATAACGGAATGAAACTGGAAATCAATAATGTATGGAAAAAGGGAAAATTCATAAATATATGGATATTAAAAAACAGTCTTAAATTATCAGTGGGTCAAAGAAGAAATTTCAAGAGAATTCAAATATCTTGAGACAAATGGAAATGAGAATACAACATTTCAAAACCTATGAGACACTGCAAAGGCAGTCCTGAGAGGGAAATTTAGAGCCCTCAATACTTACATTAAAAAAGAACAAAGAGATAAAATTGAAGATCTAACTGCACACTTGGAGGAACTAGAAAAAGAATAGCAAACTAATCCCAAACCAAGTGGAAAGAAAGAAATCGTAAAGATCAGAGCAGAAATAAATGAACTTGAGAACAAAAAACAATTTAGAGAATCAACAAAACCAAAAGTTGGTTCTTTAAGAACAACAACAAATGACAAAGAAAAAAGAGAGAAGGCACAAATAAATAAAATCAGAAATGAGAGGGTGGACGTTACCACTGACCCCACAGAAATAAGAGAGATCATAAGAAGATACGATGAACAACTGTATGCCAAAAACTAGACAATGTAGAGGAGATGGAAAAATTCCTAGAAACACACAAACCACCTACACTGACCTTAGAAGAAATAGAAGACCTCAACAAACTAATCACAAGTGAAGAGATTGAATAGTTATCAACAACCTCCCAAAGATGAAAAGCCTGGGACTAGATGGCTTCAGAGGTGAATTCTACCCATCATTCAAAGAAGATCTAATACCAATCTTGCTCAAGCTCTTCCAAAAAATTGAACAGGAAGGAATGATACCAAACTCATTCTATGAAACCAACATCACCCTAATATCAAAACCAGATAAAGATACTACAAAAAAAAAAAAAAAAAA
>JAQZBX010047763.1:7346-20510 GCA_029593785.1 Cabassous unicinctus
TGGGCAACTCTCTGTGTCCATTTCCTGCCCTCTCTTCTCATCCTTCTCCTCCTGTCTTCTCTGGGATTCGATCTTCGGAATCTCCGATGTGGGAGAGAGGCGTCCTACTACCGCCTGCGCCACCTTAGTTCCTGGTTTTTCGGCGCGTCTTGGCTCTCCCTTGTGTCATTCTCCTGTTACGTCATCATCTTGCTGTGTGGCTCATGGGGCCTGGTGGCCCACGCGCCTTCTATATTTCTCTTTTTTTAATTTTCACCAGGAGGTCCCAGGGATTGAACCCAGGTCCCTCCATATGGGAGACGGACGCCCAACCACCCGAACCACATCTGTCCCCCTGCTATGTCTCTTAAGGTTGACCAAAGATACCCAAAGTTAGTCTTTTCCCCTACAGGATGGTCATATAATAATCAGGCTTAGTTTATCACCAGCATTCTGAAAACCAGACCTAGGGAGAAAAACTAGGTCTGGGGGCACATGCATGGTTTCTAAGATAGCGAATGTTTAGCCTACCCTGATTATCACAAAATCAGGTCAGCGAGAATATTCGCAGTAATCAATGGCTTTTAGTATAATCACAATGTTGTACATTCATCACCTCAAAAATTTTAGAACAATTTCATTACTCTATAAAGAAAGACTCCACACCCCTTAGCATTCCTTCATCAGACCTACATAACCACTAATCTCCTTTCATCTTTATAAATTGATTTATATTTATATTTTATATAAATGGAATTATACAATATTAGTACTCTGTGTCCGGTATCCTTATAATATTTTTTTTGTTTGATGTTAACATTTTGTACTATTACCTTACATTTGTTCAGCTTCAAAGAAAAACGGTCTTGTATATACAATGCTACCCATATTCATATTTCACATCATATATTTATATTATATTTCACCTAATATATTTAATTCATAATAGTGCAATCATACAGTATTTGTCCTTTTGTGTCTGGCTTGCTTCACTCAACATAATGTCCTCCAGGATCATCCATGTTATCATATGTTTCACGACTTCAATTTTTCTTACTGCTGCATAATATTGCATCATGTGTATACTCCACAATTTGTTTATCCATTCATCAGCTGATGGACACCTGGGTTGTTTCCAACTTTTGGCTATTGTTCCCACTCTTTTTAAAGGTTCTTCACATTATTTGGCTTCATGGGGAAAACTCTGCCTTAGGTCACAGAAATCTTTGAAATAACTTTATTCTTTTCTGGATTTTTTTTTTAAAAAACAAATGAGAATCCCTTCCACTCCATCAACCCGTGTTTCATGCCTTAGGGATCAAAGACTTATAGATTCTATTTTAGTCAATTAAAAAAGTAGCTGTCGGCGTGCAGGCTCTTGGGCACGTGGCGCTTCACACGAGCCCTTCTTGCCGGGAAAGTGCTCTCTGCCAGTGATTGGCCACTTCGGCTTTACAAGTTTCTTGTCTTCTTCAAACAAGCTCTTGTAGCACCTTTCTTTTTCTTTGGAGCATTTGTCACATACTGAAAATCTTTATGTATTGTGGGCTTCCATGTTCACTCGTGACTTTTCTGTTGGAGTGAAGGCGGGACCAGGACACGTTCTTCCCCCTCTGTCCTGTGTCTAGCCCTCTGACCTGGCACGTGGTGGGTTCCGGGACATGCTGAACTAAACAGGCTCAACAGTGATGGCCAGTTATTTTTCTTACATTAGGGCAGAACACCTCATAGCTTTCTCTAGCCTGCCTAGATTTTCAACAGTCTTTTCCTCCATCATTTACTGTGTAGCTTTAGTGCCTGGGGCAGCTCTGGATTAGTAGTAGAAGGAGTAGCAGGAGAACTAGGGTCAGCAGGGCCAGGGGCAGGAGGGGCAGAGGCTGCAGAGCTAGTGGCAGGAGTGCTAGGGGCAGCAGAGCTATTAGAAGGAGGGCCAGGGGCAGCAGGGCCAGGGGCAGGAGAGCTAGGGGCAGCAGAGCTAATGGCAGGAGGGCCAGGGACAGGAGTAGTAACAACAGTAACAATAATGACAGGCAACATTTAAACGGTGCCTATTGTGTTCCTGGCACCATTGTAAGCAATTGACATAAACAGTCTCATTTAATTCTCACCATGACCCAGTGAAGTAGGTACCATTATGATTGGCATTTGTCAGAGATGGAGATTGAGGCATAGAGAGGCTGGGAAACATGCCCAGGTTCACACAGCTAGAAAATGGCGGAGCTGGGATTCAGCCCCAGGTTGTTTGCTTCCCAAGCCCATGCTCTTTACTGTGAGGACTTGGGAGTTTGGGTGTGATGGCAGGGAGGCCAAAAGCTAATAGAACATCCACAATAATGTTGGGGTAGTGTATTAGTTATGTATTGCTGCGTAACAAATTGCCCCACGCTTCGTGGCTTAAAAGAACATTTGTTACCTCGTGGTGGTTGTGGGTCAGGAATCTGGGTGGAGCTTAACTGGGTGCTCTGGCTTAGAGTGTTGAGGTGTCACCTGGGGCCATGGCCACCTCAAGGTGCAGCTGGGGCAGGTTTTGCTGCTGGCAAAATCAGTGGCTGTTGGCAGGATGCGGTTCTCGTGGGCTGTTGCTTGGCAGGCCTTCGTTCCTCGCTGGCGTTGACCAGAGGCTACCGCGGGCCTCTCCATGGGTCAGCTCACAAGGCAGCTGGCTCTTCAAAGTGAGCAAGCGGGAGGGTATCTCAGAACCGACATCCTTAGATGCAGCTCGCTGGGTCTTGCCCTACCAAAGGGAGGGGCTTACACAAGGGTGTGGCTACCAGGAGGGGGCTCATTGGGCGCCATCTTAGAGGCCCCCCCGTCCCCCCCCAGGCAGAAGGCAGAGGCAGCTCCACGGGCTGCTGTTCGGATGATCCCGTAAGATACACGTGGAACATGCTTTTGAAAATGATGCACTTTAAGGGATTTTTATGTCCCAGATGCCAGTAGATGTTTTCAGGCTCTCCAGGATGTGTGTTCTTGGCAACTTTCAGTGGGAAGGGAGCTCCCTGCCCCCACAGCTGCTGCTTTCCCCACTGGTCAGCACCTGGCCTGACCCTTGGTTTCTGAGCCCTGTCTTGAGCACACATATGATGTCAAGAGCATCCCCGATATGGAAGCAGCGGCATCAGTCCTGCGGGTGACTGTTTCCCAGGGAATCGGAGCCATTATCTTCTACGGAATTACTTTAATTTTGCTCCAGCCTTTATTTTTTCAAGTTCTGGGGCCTTCGGCTCTGCTGAAGTCATTTGAAGATTGAATCATCATTGAATAGTGTCCGACATCAACTATTTCTGGAATAGTGGGCGGTATACACTGGTCTGCATTTAGTTGTAAAGGCGTCTTATTCCCAGACATGAGCCATTTTAGGAGACATGGCCCCATGTCATCCCACAACAAGACCAGGTCTCTATGCCCAGAAGTACTGTAAATATGTTGGATGGGCAAATCTATCATTATTTTAAAATAGCACCCCCCTCCCTCCCATCCCCTCGCTATAGAAATAGTCAACATTCGTAGTTCAGGCATTTAGAACAAATACAAATATAAAGAAGAGGATCAAAGCTATTCATCTCTAATTTCAGCACCCAAAGACAGCCACTCTTACTTTATCAGGGAATTTCCTTTCACTCTTTTTTCTAAAAGTATATGAAAGTAAATATTTACATACGTTTTTATAAATTTATAAAATTTCAATTTCAATTTTATGTGTTTAAAATTTTATGTATACATGTATTTAGAATTACATTTTAAATATTTATGTATTTTACAATCAGAATTTTAATATAAATTCATACATTTTATTTTATTTTTTTAAACAAATCTGTTTTATTGATACATATTAATAAAGCATACAGTTCATCCAAAGTGTACAATCAGTGGTATTTGGTATAATCACATAGTTGTGCATTCATCACTTCATCATTCATCATTTAGCACTTTAGTCATCATTAGAGCATTTTCATTACTTCAATAATAATAATAAAAAACAAAAAACACACAAGAAAATTCCCCACCTCTCAAATCTCTCTGCTGCACACAGCTGCCATTTCTGGCTAAATTCATACATTTTAAATGAAATAGTGTGTAAGACTTTCTAACTCCCCCTCATTGAACTACACATGGTAAAAATGCCCTCACATCGTTAGAACATGGTTTTCATTGTGTGCATGGTGTTTTGTTGAAAGAATGTACCATTATTTCATTAACCCTTCTTTTTGGGGGCATGCTTAGGTTGTTTCTAGTTTCTCAGTACTGAAAATATGCTGCTGTGAGCATCCACCTTTGCTAGTCTTTAATAAATGCATATTATTTTGCTAGTTTCTCTTGTTTTCTGACCTGCCTCCCTCTTTATCTTTGGTTGGGGTAGGTGGAGATCAGCATCCAGGAGTTTTGGGGGGGTTTAGCACTTTGCATAAATCTCAACACACCCCTTTAATGCGGCAATTCTCGTCCCTGGGTGATCCTGTCCCCAGGGGGGATATTCCTGGTGGGATATTCCTGGTGGGAAGGGGTCCCATGATGCCCTGAAAAGCCCCAACAACAAAGAATGACCCCTCCCCCCCAAAATTCTGAAACGGAGAAACCCTGCTCTCATGTGTTCCTGTAACTTGCCTGTTATGTGTAGAGGTCTGTCCAAGTACCCAACACGAGGATGCTTGCCCCAACATAAGACGTGTCTAGGCTTGGTCTGCTGACTCTTGCCAGTTACGGTTTTGGTCTTGCCAGTCTGTTTCATGAAAGCGCTTGAACTCGTGTGAGCTCATGCACGGTGCAGTTGGCAGCACCTTCTCAGCCCCACAGAGCAAGGACTTCCCTCTGCACGACTCTCCGCCTGCTAAGAAGTTGGCAAGATAAGTGAAGCCAGTTGCTTGGGGCCTTTCTGCTTGTCTTTTTGAAGGAAGGTCCTGTCGCCTGTTTTGTTTGCGCTGTGGACAAGATGTTCCCCTGCCCTCCCCTTCCATGTGGAGTGATGAAGTCGGGTTGTTGCTGTAGATCACACCATTGTCATGGCTTGAATAAAAAAGGCCTTTGAACAGGTGCCAGAATCCGACCACAGTGGAAAAAGATGAAGCCCCAAAACAATGCAACACACCCGGCAAATCTCTCTGTAAATTTATAGCGTAATCTTGCCATAATATGGGAACGAAGTAACCTTGTGATGAACTTGGTGGGAGGAAATGACTAATGGGAGGAGTTAGTTGATACAGTATTTATATTGGACAAAATCTCTAAATGCTTTCAAGCCCCTTCTATAGTAAAGGAAGCTGGGGGGGGGGCGTTATTTCCTACAGCCATGTTGTTAAACACCTTTTGGGTAGAGGGGAAAAGAAAAAAAACCAACAAAACTCTGATGCTTTTATGTTGAGAACCCACAACTATCTTTGGCCTGAACCACAGGCAAGCACAGGAGCGATAATCAAAGATAAACCGTGCACTGAAATGCTTTTAGCACGCAGGTGCCTCTTCTTGGCCCAGGGATGCTTTCATGAGTAAGTTTGCTGTTCTGAAGGATGGTTAATGATTAGAGGGCATTTGAAAGTTATTTTAAAAGAAGAAACTATACCACTAATTTGACTTTGGATATTTATTTCGTATTCAATGAAGAGTTTACAGGGATTTATTCTGGGCTTCCTGGGACAACAACATTTCGGCACACGGTTTTGATGGCCATGTTTGGTGTCCTTGCCCCATGTCTACAGCCTTTGGCCTCCTCATGACTGAGGTCGTCAAGGGAAGAGTGAGATAAGAGCTGGCAGTTCCACCACCATTTCCCTAAGTCAGGGTCCTCGGCCTCAGCACTGCTGACATCTGGGGCTAGAGAATTCTTGGTTGTGGGGTCGTCCTGTGCATTGTAGGGAGTTTAGCAGCATCCTGGGCTCTGCTCACTAGATGCTAGTAGTACCCCTTCCCAGGTGTGACAACCAAAAATGCCTCCAAACATTACCAGATGACCCTGGAGACAGAACTGCTCCAGCTGAGAACAACTCCAAGCCTTGTTCTTTGCATTCAGTGAAGTTACCAACATCACGACAGAGATGACAACGCTGATTGGCCCTGCCCGGGCGCCTGGCACTGTGCTCGGGGCCTTGTGTGGATGATCTCACTGAAGCCACTACAGCCTGTGCAGCAAGGGTGGCTAGTACCTGTTTTACAGAGGAGGGAACTGAGTTAGAGAAATGAAGTATCTTGTTTGAGAAAAGCTGGGAACTGGTCCAAGCATTTAATCCGTGCACAGTAGTGCTACCCCTTTCCAGAACATCTGATCGGTGTGAACTGAACATCTAGGCTATCTCGTCTCTGTCCAAGTCCCCAAATAGACATGGTGGGTCCTGAGTTATCTCAATCAGCAGTTCTCAACTGAGATGACTCTGCCTGCTAGGGGCCATGTGGCAGTGTCTGGAGACATTTTTGGTTGTCACAGCTGGGTAAGGGGGTGCCACCAGCATCTCATGGGTAGAGGCCAGGGATGCCGCTAAACACCCTGCAGTGCACAGAGAGCCCCCCTCCACCCCCAGCGGAAAACTATCCGGCCCCAAATGTGAGTAGTGCCGAGGCTGAGAAACTCTGATTTAGATAATTATCTTGCTTCCTATTCTTTCGGGTGACCACAAGTTGGTGATACTGGCAGTCCCACATATAAATTTAAAATTATATCGTGGGAGTTCATTCCTGTTGGAGTAGTAATAACTTTAAAAACAAAGTTCTCCATTCTTTTTGATATTGATTTCATTTAATAATTTTCCAGATGCTTTGAGTTTTCTTCTATTTTTCTATGGCCTTTGCCCCAAAACGAGGCCCCCTCTCACTTTTTATCTTTGGCCAAATGAAAAAACATTTGAGTCATTTAAGTACACTCTGTACACCATCTTTAATGGGAAGTGGGCATTGGAGCAGAAAGAGGGCATTCCTTTTGGTTACTCATTCTTTCCTGCCCCACCCCCCCAAGGATGAATCAACTGGAGAAATTACATTTTACATGAAGGGAGCGGATGTTGTCATGGCTGGAATTGTACAGTACAACGACTGGCTGGAGGAAGAGGTAAGCATGACATGGGTAGTTAAAACCGGGGCACGGAAGCCTGTTCAGAAGAGGCAGTCCCTTGCGTGGTATGTGAGGTGGGTCTCTGTATTAGTTATCTATGGCTGCGTAACAAATCATCCCAAAGCTGATTGCTTTTGAACAGAGGCTTCAAACATGTTTTATCTCACAGTGCCTGTGGGTCAGGAATCCTGCCGGGGCCTCTGGCTCAGGGTCTTTCACAGGCTGCAATTGGTGTTGGCCAAGACCACTGTCCTGTCAAGGCTTCCAAGGTCACTCGTATAGCTGTTGGCAAGACTCAGTTCCTGGTGGGCTGCTGGACTGAGGGCCTCCACTCCTCACTGGCTGTTGGCTGGAGGCGGCCCCGAGTTCCTGGTATAACCTAGCAGGTGGCTCCATCAGAGCCTACAAGTGAGGGAGCGGGAAAGGGCAAGCGAGACGGAAGTCTCAGTCTTTTATAACCTAATCTCAGAACTGATATCTGTGACTTTTGCTGAACTGTTTTGTTAGGAGCCAGTTCTGGGCATCAGGAGGGGGCATCGGCAGGGCCCTCGTTGGCAGTCAGGCCCAGCACAGTTTCTGACCTGGACAGTCGGCCCCCAGTGGGGGTCTTGGAGGGAAGGAACTCTCAGGTTTGTCAGGCCATTTTTGTTTTCATCTTTCAGCTCCAAGTGGGGAATTCGCATTGTAATTTCAAGTCTGGGGTGGCAGGCTCAAATGCCTACAGGGCAGGTATAGGCCCAGAGAGATTCTTCTGACACAGTCACACTTGACATGTTAGACATACTGGCATGGTCTTCATTGGACACCCGTGTTTTCTGGAAACACGTGGAAGCAGCCGCTTCTCACCGTCACTGATAGCTCTTTGGGAAAGTGTGCCCAGTTTTGTCAGATGTTTGTGTGCTTTTTTCCCCCCAGGGAAGCCAGAAATCAAGATTTTTATGTGAATCATGCAATGTTAACTTAAATTCAGACACATACTGCATTGGTCAAAGAAAACCTATCTGTGGGCCACATGCAGCCCACGGCCTTCCCTTTAGAGGGTCTGCTTTTGGGGAAGGCAGTTTTCCTGTTGCCATTCTGTCTGCAGCAGTGTCCAGGCCCTCCTTGGTGCAAGCCTGGGTTCTGGGGGTGTAACCCGTAGCCTGGTCCTGCTGACGTGCTCTGCTTTTCAGTGTGGCAACATGGCGCGAGAAGGGCTGCGGGTGCTCGTGGTGGCCAAGAAGTCCCTGGCGGAGGAGCAGTATCAAGACTTTGAAGTAAGTTGTTCTGTGACCCTTTTGTTTTTTTTGCAGCGCCCTGTCACATCTTGTCCCACCCTCCCCCTGGCTTATTCTGGAGATATACTGACTTCCTGTTGAGCACACCAGGCTCCCTTTTGTCTCAGGGCCTTTGCGTTTGCTCATCTCTCTGCCTGGAATGCTTTTCCTCCATATAAGTCCATGGCCCACTTCCTCGCTGCCTTTGGGTCTCAGCTCAAATGCCACCTTCTCTGAGAAGTCTTCCTGGACTACCTAAGGGAGCCCCACACTATCACAGTCCACCCATCACCCTGCTTTATTGCACATACAGAAGCCTATAATTGACCTCATTTACATTTTTACATTCTTCTTATCCATCTCACTTCTGGAATAAAATCTTTTTTTTGAGGGCAGGGACTTTAACAGTCTGGTTTGTTCTGATATCCCCAATGCTTAGGATAGTGTTGGCATGTCGTATACTTTCAAGAATGTTGGTTTAATGGATGAATAAGTCACTATCTTTGATCCCAATTTCTTTAAGCTGTGAAAATTGTCGGAGTTGCACTAATTCATTGATTTTTACTGCCAAGGGTTCCAGTATAACTTCATTGGTTTACTTGTTTGTCATCTTACAGTCCCATCGACTGTATGTTCCTGGAGGGCAGAGTCCTTGCCTTGATCACTGCTGTGTCCCTGGCGCCTGGCATAAAGCCGCGCACTGCAGGGAAGGATGAGTGACGGGGAGGGAGCAGGGCTGGGGGGCAGGCTTCTGGGCTCTTGCCCTGCTCCAGCCGGAGAAACTGGGCTTGGATCTCTTACGTGCTTGTAAGGCTTTATTTCACAAGCATCCCCGTTCTACCCTTGATAAAATTTCCCTTCCTTTCCATTTTAAAAGCATATGCTCTGAATTGGCCTATTAGGGTGTTTTTTTTTCTGTTCTGTTTTGTTTTTGTCCAGGTCTTTTTGACACTGTAAGGCGAGGATAAGCATAAGGGTTGGGTCGATGGTCTTCACAAGTAGGACTTTGTCTTTAGAAAACCTGTTGGTCAAGAGTGTTCTTGGTTACAAAGTGTGTGTTGTGTGTGGGAGAACCTTGTATTTTTTTTGAGATCTTGGGTTGTGCTAATCTTTGCAACAATTCCGTGAGGTTAGTGCTATTATTGCCACCTCACAGATGAAAAAAGGGACTCAGAGAAGTTAAGCAACTTGCTGAAAGTCTCACAGCTGGTGAGTGTGGAGCACAGACTTGGACTCAGATGTGTCCACTCCAGAGACTGGGCTGAGCTTGGGAGGAGGCTGGAATCCTTTGTTTCACCCCTTTGGGGTCCACCCCACCTGCCGGGGTTGCCCCACCCTGTGGGGCACAGCGGGCTTGAGCGAGGGTGCCTGATGGGATCACGCCCAGCCGAGCCGGTCAGCCTCTCACCCGCCCGCCCAGAGTGGTGAGTGTGTCCTCTGGGCTGTCCCCAGGCCCGCTACGTCCAGGCCAAGCTGAGCGTGCATGACCGCTCGCTCAAAGTGGCCACCGTGATCGAGAGCCTGGAGATGGAGATGGAGCTGCTCTGCCTGACGGGGGTGGAGGACCAGCTGCAGGCGGATGTGCGGCCTACCCTGGAGATGCTGAGGAACGCCGGCATCAAGGTAGGCCAGCCGCCCTGCCCCCAGCAGCCAGAACCACCTGCCACACGGGGTGGTGGGAGAGCGAGAAAGAAGGAGATTGAAGGGACGGCGAGTGGGGCCTGGACAGTGACCTCGAGCCCTTTCGAGGGCAGACCAGTGCCACCACCTCCTGTCCTCACAGTGCTCATTGTTTTCCAGAGGCAGCTTGGTTTTCTGATGTCCCCTCGCTGCCCTGGGCTCCGTAGAGGCCAGAGCCATACCTGCCTCATCTCGGCCCCCAGGGAGCATTCATCCCTGAGTTACTGAGAGCCTGGCCGGCCACCTGTCAGTCTGGCCGTGTGAGTGACTGGCCACCCGACAGAGTGACCAGATCATCTGTGCCAACAAACTGCCCCATTTGCATTCTGTTCTTTACTTACTATTTGGGGCCCAAAAACGGTGTAGCCAGTAGTTTAACCAGAGAGGCCGGCAGAGGGCGCCTGAGGCCAGGCTGGATCTTAATGAGCCCCAGCCGTGCGTTAGGGAACTCGGTTTCTAAATAAAAATCCCTTCAGAATGCATGGGCTTGAAGGCCCTGGAAACATGTGTATGTGGCACCTGCCTCCACCCAGAAGCAGCTCTTGGCCCCCCTGTAAGCAGGGCCCAGGCAAGGAGGATGGATGAAACCCAGATGACCAGCAAGCTGCCGCCACGTTTCTGACCTTCCGGGGAGCACAGCATGTGCTCCCATCTCCTGTACCTGCTCACAGGCTTAGTTTATCCCAGGGGAATTGCCAGAGGGACCCTGGGTTTGTAAGAATAGTCTGGTGGAAAGAGGGCCCTCTCCTGCTGCGTTCTGGTGTTTAAGATCTGGCAGTGGCCACCCTTAAGGCCTGTCCTCTTGGAGTTTCGGAGACTGGCTTTTATGCTTCTGGCTTCATTGTGGGTTTTTTCTCCTTCTCAAAACTCTTCTTTCCAAAAGATGTGAGGTCTCGTTCACGTGGCACAGAACTGGCTTCTCCTCCTGCTTCCCACGTCAGATGCTGGGGTGGGGAGGGGAGAAGCCAGGTGCAGGTCACCTGTAATTGAGTCTCAGGTACTGATATTTTACAGGTTCAGAGGATGCTTGAACTTGGAAATTTCCTACTTCAGCCCCTTTTACAGACACAGCCACTGAGGTCGAGAGTGGCAGCCTCGCTCCTAGGTTCTCAGTCTGGGAAGCGCAGAGCTGGGACTGGGATGTGGTCTTGGGCACGTACCTGTCAGCTCTTTCTGTCACCCCCACAAGGGAGTGCAGGGGACCCTAAGCTCTCAAACTGGGGTGTTTCCTATGTGGTGTTGGGAACACCAGGATTCTAAAGTTGGGAAACGGAGCATATCGAGGTCAGCTCGATGTTCTTGGAAACTTAGCTGATGCAGTTGACAGGCTGGCCTTAGAAAGTAACAAGCAGGACGTCTTTCATGCTGCAATTTCAGGTTTGGATGCTGACGGGGGACAAGCTGGAAACGGCTACATGCACCGCCAAAAACGCCCATCTGGTCACCAGAAACCAGGACATCCACATTTTTCGGCTGGTAAAGCGTCCTGTGTCTTCCCCGCAGCCTCACAATCCCAAGTGTGCCGGGGTGGGGGGGCAGGCGTGGAGTATGATGGCCACCAAGAGTAGGGGGAGCTTCCGCTGTCGTTGGTTTAGGTGGAGAGATGGAATGGCTCAGATAAAGGCTAAAGACTTCCCCCGGCAGAGGTGTAGGGGTGCCACGACTCACCAGTCTCGGGCTAATGCTGTGTTCTTTACCTCTTGGAGGGGTGGGTCCTGGTCTCCTTGGAGAGGCTGGTGAACATTAGGCACGATCTCTCAGATAAGCTTATACACGGGAAATTGTGCATATGACCCCCAGGATTTTACGGAACTCCTGAAGGCCGTGTCCTTGGATAAGAAATATCTGTTCAGAACCCTGCTTTCAATTCTTTGGAGTATACCTAGAAGTGGGATTACCAGGTCATATGGAATTCTCTGTTTACCTTTTTGAGAAACTTCCAAACTGTTTTCCACAGCGGTTGCACCATTTTACATTTCTACCAACAATGTACAAGGGTTCCTGTTTATCTGTGTACTTGCCAAAACTTTTAATTTGCCTTTTTTTTTTTTTTTTAATAGCCATTCTAGCATCTGTGAAGTGGTATATCCCATTGTGGTTTTGATTTACATTTCCCTAATGGCTAATGATGTTGAGCATCTTTTCATGTGCTTATTGGCCATTTGTATATTTTCTTTGGAAAAATGTCTATTCAAGTCCTTTGCCCATTTTATAATTGGGTTGTTGGTCTTTTTGTTGTTGCTTTGTAGGAGTTCTTTATATATTCTGGATATTAAACCCTTCTCAGATGTATGGTTTGCAACTATTTTCTCCTATTCTGTAGATTTTCTTCTCCATTTCTTGATAATGTCCTTTGTTGCACAAAAGTTTTTAATTTTGAGGAAGTCTAGTTTATTTTTCTTTTATTGCTCGTGTTTTTGGAATCTATTGTTTAATACAGGGTCCTGAATATATTTCCCTATGTTTTCTTTTAAGAGTTTTATAGTTTTAGTTCTTATATTTAGGTCATTGATGCATTTTGAGTTAATTTTTGCATGTGGTTTCAGGGATTGCTTGTATATGGTGTGGGGTCCACTTTCAGTCTTTTGCGTGTGGATATCTAGTTTTTCCTGCACCGTTTGTTGAAGAGACTATTCTTTCCCCACTGAGTGTACTGGACTCCCTTGTCAAAAATTAATTGGGCATAGATGCGTGGGCTTATTTCTGAACTCTCAGTTCTATTCCCTTGGTCTATATGTCTGATCTTGTGCCAATACCACACTGTTTTGATTACTCTAGCTTTGTAATAAGTTTTAAAATCGGGAAGTGTGAGTCCTCCAACTTTGTTCTTTTTTCAAGATGGTTTGGCTGTTCAGGGCCCTTTGCCCCTCCCATTTGAATTTGATGATTGGCCTTTCAATTTCTGTTGGAATTTTGTTTGGGATTGTATTGAATCTGTAAATCACTTTGTCCAATATTGACATCCTAATGTCATTAAGCCTGCCAATCTATGAACATGGGGTATCTTTCCATTTACTTAGGTCTTCTTTAATTTCTTTCAGCAAAGTTTTGTAGTTTTCTGTGTACAAATCTTTTTCATCCTTGGTTAAATTTATTCCTAGATATTTTATTCTTTTAGTTGCTCTTTTTTTTTTTTATATATATTTGTAAAACAAATCAACTTTATTGATACATATTAATAAAGCATAAATTCATCTGAAGTGTACAGTGAGT
>JAQZBX010047764.1:5605-20485 GCA_029593785.1 Cabassous unicinctus
AAAAAAAAAAAAGAGAGAAAGAAGATGCAAATAAACAAAATGAGAAATGAGGAAGGGGATATCACCACTGACCCAACAGAAATAAACTATATCTTAAGAGAATACTTTAAAAATTATATGCCAGCAAGAAGGATAATTTAGAAGAAATGGACAAATTCTGAGAAACTCACAAGCAGCTTCAACTGATGAAAGAATAATTTGAGGAACTCAAAAGACCAATTATAAGTAAAGAGATAGAATCAGTTTTCAAAAAACTCCCGAATTAGTAGACCCCAGGACCAGAAAGATTCATATGTGAATTCCACCAAACATTCCAGAAAGAACTAACACCAAACCTGATTATACTCTTCCGAAAAATAGAAGCAGAAGGAATATTGCCTAACTCATTCTATGATGCCAAGATTACTCTAATACCAAAGCCAAATGAAGATACCACAAGAAAGGAATATTACAGCCCAATTTCTCTAATGAACCTAGATGCTAAAATCCTCAACAAAGTACTTGCTAATCACATTCAACAACACATGAAACAAACTATACACCATTACCAAGTGGGGTTCATCCCCGGTACGCAAGAGTGGTTCAATATAAGAAAATCATTCAATGTAATACACCACATAAATCAACGCATGATTTTTGTAAAAGCACATGATCATCGCTATAGATGCAGAAAAATCATTTGACAAAATATGTCACCATTTCCAGATTAAAAAAAAAAATTACAAAGAATTCCAATAGAAGGAAACTTCCTCAACAAATAAAGGGTATATATGAAAAACCCACAGGTAACATCATATACAATGCTTAAATCCTAAAAGCTTTCCTTCTAAGATGAAGAACAAGAAAAGGATGTCCTCTATCATTGTTGCTACTTAACATTGCGTTGGAAGTACTTGCCTGAGCACTTAGGCAAAGAAAAGATATAAAAGGCATCCAAAGTGGAAAGGAAGAAGTCAAAATTACACTATTTGCAGATGACATGATCCAATACAGAGAAAGACCTGAGAAATCTACAACAAACCTTCTAGATCTTGAAAATGAATTCAGTAATGTCACAGGATACAAGAATCAATGTGCACAAATGAGTAGCATTTCTGTAAACCAATAATGAGGAATCTGATAGGAAATCAAGTGGAAAATCCATTTACCATAGCAACTAAAGAATCTAATACCTAGGAATAAATTTAACTAAATATGTAAATGACTTATACACAGAAAACTACAGAAGAATTGAAAGGAAATCAAAAAATTATTTAAATAAATGGAAGAATATTCCCTGTTCATGGATGAGGAGCCTAAATATTATTAAGATGTTTATCCTACACAAACTGATCTACAGTTTCAATGCAATTCCAATAAAAATCAACATAGAATTTTTCACCTAATTGGAAAAACTATGAAATTTATTTGGAAGGGCAAAAGGCCCCAAATAGCCAAAGGCATATTGAAAAAACAAAATGAAACTGAAGGAGTCACACTACCTGACTGTAAAACATTTTACAAAGTTTCAGTGGACAAAAGAGCATGGTATTGGCCCAAGGATAGACATACCGAACAATGGAACTGAAATGGAAATTCTGATACAGAGCCTCACATATATTGTCATCTGATATTTGACAAGGCCACTAAGCCCACTTAACTGGGAGAGAATGGCCTCTTCAACAAATGTTGGTTGGAGAATTGGATATCCATATTCAAAAGAATGAGAGAGGAACACCATCTCGCACCTTATACAAAAATCAACAAAAGATGGAACAAATATATAAATATTAGCCTGAAGAACATAAAGATCTTGGAAGATAATGTAGGGAAGCATCTGCAGGACCGTGCAATAGGAAAAGGTTTTATGAACTTCACACCCAAAGCATGAGCAGTGAGGGAAAAAATAGATAAATAGGACCTTCTCAAAATTTTTGCACTTCAAAGTAGTTTGTCAAGAAAGTGAAAAGACAGTGCACCCAATGGGAGAAAATATTTGTTAACCATATATCTGATAGGAGCCTAATATCCAGCATATAAAATTAAATTGTATATCTCAAAAAGAAAAAGACAATCACCTTTTTAAAAAATGGACAAGTGATTTGAACAGACATTTCCCAGAAGGAGAAATAAAAATGGTTGAAAAGCACATGAAAAGATGCGCAACATAACTAAGTTTTTGGGAAATTCAAATCAAAACTATAATGAGATACCATTTTAAACCCATCTAACACAATGTTTAGTAGGAACAAAACCATTTGACTGGCCATTAAAAATCAGAAGGCTACAAGTGTTGGAGAGGCTGCAGAGGAATAGGAAACCTCATCCACTATGGTGGGAATGTGGAATGGTCCAGCCATTGTGGATTACAATTTGGTGTTTCATCAAAAAACTAACTATAGAACTTCCATATGATTCATCAATTCTACTGCTGAGCATATACCCAGAAGAATTGAAATCAAGGACATGAACAGATATCTGCACACACATGTTCACAGCAGCATTATTCACTATTGACAAAAGTTGGATTCAACCCAAATATCCATCAACAGATGAATGGATAGACAATATGTGGTTTATACATACAATGGAAAATTACTCAGATGTAAGAAGGAATACAGAACTAATTTATGGGATAGCATGGATGAACCTTGAGGACCTTATGTTGAGCGAAGCAAGCCAGGCATTGAAGAACAAATATTACATGAACTTTCTGATATGAATTAAGCAAATTGATCAGACTCAGTGAGCGATTGTCTGGAATATAGGTTTGTAGGAAATAGAAAGGGAGAAGAAGGTGGTAAGGCAATGTCCATATGGACAAAATCTATGATAAGTTGGATTTGAGTATTTGTGCAGTGATGCGATATGACTTGGGCGTAGTGATAATATTGGGCTGGGTGGTGCTGGTTTTTCATGGGGGTAGGTTGGGGAGGATGGATTGGACAGTCCATGGAACTCGGTGTGGGGTGTTGGGAGGAAGCAGGTGAACACTAGGCATTTGTGGGTATGTGGTTGAAACTGCAATTTTGGGAAAGCTTTTTTTTGGCAAAATGACAAGGTAGGATTATTGTTTTAGGGAGTTGGATGGGTGGCAGGAGAGGGTGTACTTGGGGAAGTCTTCCAGAGGATATAGAAGTGACCATTTTGTCATAGTGTGCTGTATCAGAGGGTAGATACCCACATGATGACTGGGAGGGAATTGGACTCCCATCTTGGGGAGGCCCAATATGTTCTCAAAGAGAGGGGTAGGTGTCTCTTTAGAGCAGGGGCAGTTTCTAATATGGAAGGACAGATCAGTGTGTCAAGCCCTCAGTGTTGTTGCAAGTAAATATGAATCTTGTCCTTCAAGGAGTGAAGCCTAGAGGTCGCCGTGGGCCCTGAGGGAGGGTGGTGGTAGGAATAGAATAAATGGAAGAGGGGGTATTTAGAGGACAATGGAAGTGTTCTGCATGATCTTGCAGTGTTGGATACAGGCCATGTTAAATTTCAGCAAAAATTTATAAATGTGTGTGGTCTAAAATGTAAACCATAATATAAACCATTGACCATGTTTAGTACCTATATTTCAATTTTTGTACATCAGTTGTAACAAATGTACCACCCACACATAAAAGGGTTATTAATATGGGAATGGGGAAAAAGGGGAGGATATTGGGTATATGGGAGTACCCTATATTCTGTATGTGACTTTACTTGACCTAAAACTTCTTTGAAGAGAAAATGAAAAAAAAGTAAGGCACTGGGAAAGAAATGGAAGAAAATATTCCTGTACACACAGGACAACAGATATGACAGTGATGAAAGCCAAAACATAAAAAAAACTTTTTAATATTTTTCATTATTTTTTAATACCTCAATTTTTAAATTTTAGTTTAGTTTCAGCTTTTCTAATTCATTTTAGTTTATTTCTTATATTTTCCTATTGATTGTATTTGGTGATATTCTTGGCTTCATTTTGAAGATGTTTTAGACCACAGAAGGGATGCAGCTGTGGCAGAGGAGGATCATTGTTGTAGGGAGTCAGTGATGGGGTATATATATGGAGAACTTCACCTGGGCATACATTTAAGTTATATAATTATGTTTAAATGTTCAGGGGCATTTAAACAGTGGGTAGAGATTCACACAAAAACCGAAAGAGTATTTAATTCCCATCCTGTGGAGCTCTGCCACATTCTCTATTGGAACAGCTACAATCCCCCAGTCCAGAAGAAATGACTAGTGAGAATGGATGGGCCATTTTTAGGTCATTGATATTGATGATTATGCTTATAAGTCTTTGCTCTTGAAATTGCAACTTAGCCTACTGTTGTAGGGTGCATAAGAGTTAGCTCCTGAGAGCTTCCATGTTGCTCAAATGTGACTTTTCTCTAAGCAAAACTCAGTGTATAAATGTATTACCTTCCCCCCAGTGTGGGACATGACTCCTGAGCATGAGCCTCCCTGGCACTGAAGGATTTCTACCAAGAAACAACTAGCAATGCAACTGGAAAAACTCCTCAAATAAAAGGGGAAAACTGTAAAGACAAATTAATTTATATGGCTAAGAGTCTTCAAAGTGAGTTGGGAGGTCACTCCAGAGTTAACGCTTATGCACATCTGAGCAGGATCTCATAGACTGCCAAAGTGCATGCTACTCCAAATATTGGGACTCCTGAGGGCTCTGGAGACACCCTCGTCCTATGGTCAGGGCAGATAGCTCCAGAGTTTGGTGTCTTGCCAGTGGGTGGTCTTTTGGAGTTTGTGCTCCTGAGAGTGAAAGAGTTGGACTGCCTTATGGCTTCCCTACACATGGCTCATCTGTCCCTTCCATCTAAACCAATACTTGGTGCTGGAGTTTGTAGGTGTACATCCAAAAGATGAATCTTTGGGCTGCCCATGTACCAGCTGAGCCTGGAGCCTCAGCGGAGTTGCAACATCTACTCTCCAGTTCATTGGCCTCCCCCAGGACATCAAACAAAGAGGTAAGGATTGACAAACAGCATACCAAGGAAACAAGAAAGCCTACAATTGTAAGCAAGAGAGTCCCATCTATTGGCTGCAGGAGATTGAATTTCCCTCTCAAATAGAGGTTTAATGGACATCACCATCCCAGAATCTTCAGGATTGGGGAATGAACTATGGGCAAGAGTGTACTTACTGGTATTTCACTTTGGACATATTGTGAGTTTATCAATGGAAGAAATTACAACATTGATGTGGGGGCATTAACCACTGGAGACTCTGGGGGCAGGGAGGGGAAAAAACAGTTGTGATATGGGGTATTTTGGGGTACTAGGGAATCATCCTGAATGACATTGCAGCATCAGATATAGGACATTTTATATCATCCCATAAGATGCAGAACTGTGTGGGAGAGAGTTTGGACTACAGGGTGAATTCTGGTCTATACTCAGTAGCAATGCCCCAGGATGCATTTATCAATTGAGATTAATATGCCACACTGATGATGGAAGTTGTTTATGTGGGAGGTTGTGGGAGTGTGGGGAGTAGGGCATATGGGAATCCCTATAATTTTTTAACTTTTATGTAATCTAATTACCTTTTAAAAAGTAAATTATATGTAAAAAGTGTAAATGAAGGGGTTCAGCATGGCCATGATCATGGTATTCATTACCAAGGCTGTTGCACTTGAGTGTGCATTCAGAGATGTAGTAGAACTAAGACACACCTCTAGGAGTTTACCATAGAATAATGTGACCAATGAGAGGTGAGATGCACATGTGAAAAATGCTTTATACTTCCCCTGACCTGAGGAGATTGCATGTACAGTGGAAAATCATGGAATGAGAGAAAATGATTCCAGTGAAGGGACCAAAACACAGCATGCAAGCTGAAAAATACATAACTATTTCACTGAGGAAGGTATGAGAGGAGGAAAGCTGGATCATCTGATCAAGGACACAGAAAAAGTGGAGGATTTCCAAGTGGTTATTAAAGGACAGCTTCAACAACATTAAGCTTTGTAACAAAGAATGCAGGGCACTCATATTTCAAAACCCCAGAGCCAGCACGCAACAGAGCTGGGTGTTCATAATGGCTGTATAGTTTAAAGGGTGACAGATGGCCATGAAATGGTCATAGGCCATCACCGCCAAGAGGAAGTCATCCAACCATACAAAGAGCACAAAAATGTTCATCTGGATGAGACAGCCTACATAGGTTCTGACTCTGATCTTTGTCTGTTGGTTCACCAGCCTCTTTGACATACTGGTGGAAGTTAAACCGATTTCTATAAAGGAAAGATTGGAGACGAAGTAGTATATGGTCAGGTGGAGTTGTTAATCAGTGATGGTGGCCAGGATGATGAGCAGGTTACAAAACATGGTGGTCAGGTACATGGACAGAAAGAGGTCAAAGGAAAAGGACTGCAATTATTATTCTTCTGAAAATCCTCAAAGGATAAATTGTGAAATTCCTGCATTATTTCCTGGTTCCAAATGCTTGATGTGACTAACCAGAAATAAGAAACAACATGACTAATTTGCAAACAAATATCTATTACTAAATGTTGAAGTTTGGTATAGTTTATGAATTCCAAATACAGATATTGAACTGTGTTTGTAAACTGGTCTGCTCCTCTGGGCATTTTAGATTGTATTGGATTCAGAAGTTTCACTTTTACTTTATTAAATCAAGATTTGGGCCATTATTTGATCAAATCATTAGGGTGATTCTGTTTGAGTCCCCACTGCTCCATTTTGTGGGCTATATAAACAGTAGCTCAATCAAAGACAGGGAAGGGAATACATGGAGATGGAGAACACAGAGAGTTTATGGTTTGTTTTCTAATAATAAATGTTTTTATTTTTTAAAAAAGATACTTAGATTACATAAATGTTACATAAAAAATATGATGTGTTCCCATATTCCTCACTCCCTACCCCTCAAATATTTTCTCACATTAACAACAAAATCTTCATTATTGTGTTAGATTTGTCCAATTAATGAAAACATTTTGGAGGATTGCCATTAAGCATGGGATATAGTTTATATTATAATTTACACAATATGCAATTTTGAAAGTTATAACAAGTTATATAATGGCCTGTATCTGTCATTGCAATATCATTCAGAACAATTCTCAAGACCCAAAAATGCCCCCATATTACACCTATTTTTCCCTCTCCCTCCCCTCGGAACCTTCAGTGGTCACTGCCTCCACATCAATGATAACAGTTCTTCCATTACTAGAATTGCAGTAAGTCTACAGTAGAATAACAGTAAGTCTACTTTAGTCCATCATTCATTGCCCAATCCTGAAGATTCTGGGATGGTGATAACCACTCTGCCTCTAATTGAGAGTGGGCTTAAATCCCATGTGGCAGATGTATGTGACTATCTTGCTTGCCTTTGCAGACTCTCTCTGCTCTTTTGAGTGTTTGTTGTTCATCATCATCTCCTTTTTTATTGGTCCTGGGTAAGTCTGATGAACTTGAGAGTATGTGTTGCAATGCTGCTGAGATTCAGGCCTGAACTGGTACACGGAAAGTCCAAAGATTTAAGTATCTTGGACATACACCTATCACTCTAGTACTAATTATAGGTTCAAATAGAAGGGGCAGAAGAGCTAAGTGTAGGGAAACTGCAGCTGAGCCCAATTCGGTTACACTGGGGAGCAAAGATTCCAAAGTAGGACCCACTGGCAGGGTGCCAACTCTGGGCATCTCCAGAGCCTTAAGAAGCCCTGCTACTTGCAGCAATACACTTGCTTAAGTGTAACCTTTGGAATGACCTCCAGACTCACAATGAAGTCTCTTAGCCATATAAACTCATGTCTATTTACCCTTTCCCCCTTTTAGTCAAGGTCTTTCTTCAGTTGCATTGCTAATTGGTGCCTAGTAGTAAACCCTCAGTCCCAGGGAAGCTCATCCTTGGGAGTCATGTCCTACATTGGTGGGGGAGGGGATGGTATGTTGAGTTAGACTTAGACAGAGGCCACTTTTCAGCAACCAGGAGGCTCTCAAGAGGTATCTCTTAGGCGCCTGTAATACTAGTTTAAGTTTCAATTTCAAAAGTAAAACTTCCTAAGTACAGTCATCACTCTGAAGGACCAGTCAATTGTCCATCCTTCTTCATTAGTTACTGCCCCTGTACTTGGGGGATCCTTACTCTACTATCAGAGAATGTGGCAGAGCTCACCAGGATGGGAATTTGATATACTTTTCATTATTGTTTGGATCTCCACCCACACTGAGAATGCCCCATGAATACTTTAATACATTTATATGCTTATAGGTATGCCCCATGTGAACCTCCTTCCATGCATCCCCTATCTTTGACACTGCATACCACTTATCCTCCCTTGCTGCAGTTGCAACCATTCTGTAATCCAAAATTTCTTCAAAATTGAAGCCAACATAAAAATGAATAAAATTTATAGGAAAATAATATAGTATTGATAGTTTAAAAAATAACCAGTGAAATACAAAATATTTTTTAAAAATTAAATAATAATCATAATAAAAATATAAAATAAAAATGATATTATTTCTTTCATCATTGTAAGATCTCTTGTTTTATATGTACAGTGACATTTTCTTCTGTTTATTTCTCCATTGACTTAATTTTTTTATTAATTCTTCAAAGAAGCTTTAGGTTGCAGAAAAGTCAGGTACAGAATATATGAGATTCCCATATATCCAACATCCTCACCCTTTTCCTCTTTCCGCTATTAAAAATATTTTACACGTGGTTGGTACATTTGTTATAATTGTACAAATATTGAAACATTGCTATTAACCATGGTCAATGGTTTACATTAAGGTTTACATTTTGGACCATACAATTTTATATAATTTTATGAAATTTACCATTGTATCCATCATTGCAAGATCATTTAGAACAATTCCATCGTTTTGGATGCTGGAGCCCTTGGAGGAAACCTGAGCCATTCACCTGATAGTTTACAGCTGAAAAGATCAGAGCCCTGAACAGCTGAGAAAGTCCAGAAAGAAATGAGCCCTGGGGAGAAAGAAAGCCTTATACTAGTCTACAGCTGAGATCAGCAGAATTTGGACCATGGACCCTTAGGAAGAAGAGGAAAGCTGAACCCTCACAGAGACCAGCAGCCATCTTGCTCTAACACATGGCAATAGACTTTGGTGAGGAAAGTAACTTACTCTTTACGGCCTTGTTCCTGTAATCCTCTACCCCAAATAAATGCCCTTTATAAAAGCAAATAGATTTCTGGTATTTTGCATCAGCACCTTTTTGGCTGACTAATACAGTAACCCATCTATAATTTGTAATTTGAAGTCAGGAAATAAATTTCTGGATTTCCTTAGCAAATCTAAACCTTGAGTGCCATCTTTGATTAGCAATTGCTCCCCTACTTTCACAATATTCTCCAATCAGTCATACATTGTAAGATTTTTATTAAGATTCTTTCATTCATTTTTGGAATAAATATTCAGGCCATATATATTGTAGGGCCTGACTAGGAAATGGGAATGATATGCTGAAAACAATATTTACCTGCAATCAAATGATGGGGAAAGAAACTAAAATAAAACCATACCCATATAACATGAAACATAGTGACAACTGCTAAAATATAGTGAAAGCAAATAAAATTGTGAGGTTCGGAATGCATGCTCAACATTCTGTCAAGAACAGAAGATGGGGAAACATTTGAAAAGACCTCAAAGCAGAAGTCTGGAAACACAAGGATATCAGACATTTATGACCAGCAGAGGGATTGTCTGAGGCAAAGAACCTAAGGAAAGTGTTTTTATTGGATGTTCAAGGTCAACAAGTTAGGCAAAGTGGCAGGGGATGAGTAAAAGGGAGGGGATGAGATAGTGTCAATGAAATTTAAAAACAAGAGTGTCCCCCAATGATGAAACTTCAAGATATAGGGAGTCCCTTGTCTATATGTTGTACTTCTTGCACTCTATTAAGATGGTTGCAAAGGTATATTAGTTAGACAGGGTTCTCCAGAATACCAAGACAAGCAGGAGGTGATAGAAGTTACATAGATAGATAGATAGATAGATGATAGATAGATAGATAATCATATACACATGCATATACATATATATGTAAATATTAAGAGATTTATAATAATATTAGGCTCACAAGAGCATGGGGTTTGATGAGTCTAAATTCTGTAGTGCAGACAGGTCAAAAACACAATAAAGGTAATGTTAAATTCTCCTGCAGAAGCTGCACATTGGAAATTCTAATGAATGTGATGATGAAATTCCAAGGAATAGATGGATGCCTGAAGTACCATTGGAAATTTTTTTGTAACTAATAAAATACTCAGTGTTCTACTTAAGCCTCCACTCATTGTATGAGAAAACTTCTGTCATTGCTGAAGGCAATATCCGTTGTTGATTGTAGATGCAATGAGTCATAGATGGAGGGAACTGACAAAAGATTTGAATCCATCTAAGAAACACCCTCACAGTAACTGTCATTCCAATGCTTGCTGGAACAAACAACTGGACACCAAAACCCAGAGAATTTGATACATGAAATTAACTATCATGATCCTCACTTAAAAATCTTATAGCCCATACACATCTCTTAAATGATATTTAATTTCTAAATAAAGTCAAGAACACAGACATACTTTCACCTAACATAAATTAACTGACCTGCATACATGAAATGCACCAACACTGTCCCCAGAAGAGGATTCAAGAACTTAGGTGATATTAATTATTATCCTTTATACCTTGAAACTTAAATACTATAGCATAAAATTAATACAATCTATTTTAATTAATATAGGGATACAGGAGAGAGAAAACCAGATATTTGATTTATGTGTATATACAAACATACCCATAGCAAAACAATGCAGAATTAACTCCTAATTTCTGCAACTGGTTATGTGGTCCTAGCTCATATTTAAAACTACTTCCTCCTTCTACTCATTCCATATTCACTGTACCCTCAGCAAGCACCTCAGCCAGTCATGATTATTTTCCTGGTTTAGTGATCCAATTCTTGAATCCTGACAGTGCTGCTTGGGTTGCATTGTTGCAGTTTTCCATTGACTTTAACAATAGGACAGGTAGTACTAAGAAATGCCCTATATTCAGGGTCACTCAGTGCAGTCAGTAGAGTAACTCCCTTCTTTGCCTGTTGATTCAGAGGCATGAGAAGCCCAAAGTGGTCCATTGGCAATCTTTTCCTCCAGTTCAATGGAAACATTGTTGGGTATCCTGGAGAGATCACTCTTCCTCTAAATAAGACCTATAGACCATCAGAGCATAAGGCCAAAGAGACAGGAAACAAAAGTTTTCTAATGAATCAACAGGGGTAATAGTGAGTTGTGCCACCCCATTTCCATACCTTATTTCCTGAACCTGTGAATCGTACCTATGGAAGAAACAGCACCATGGGGTGGATGCTGATTTAGAGCTTCCTGGAGAACATTGTCCAGCACTGCAATGTATTGCCCTCAGCTACTAGAATAATTGAGTTTTACAAAGGCTGTTCCAGTATTCTATCAAGGCAGCTGCATCAGGATGGTGTGAAACATGGTAAGACCAGTGAATTGCCTGAGCATGTGCCCATTCCCACATTTCATTTGCTGTGAAATTTGTTCTGTCATCAGAAGCAATGCTCGGTGGAATATCATGATGGTGTATATAAGACATTCTGGAAGCCCAAAGATGGTAGTTTTACAAAAAACATTGCATACAATGAAGACAAATCCATATCTATTTCTGTGAAAAAAAAAAAACCACTGTCCCTTCCATTACAAAAGCAGTCCAATGTATACAAATGGTCTCCAGGTAACAGGCTGATCACCTCTAGGTATGGTATCATAACAGGTACTGAGTGTTGGTCTCTGCTGCTGGCAGATTGGGCAGTAAGCTATGGTTCATCTAGCTAAGTCAGCTTTGGTGAATGGAAATCCATGTTGCTGAGTCCATACATAAATTCCATCCCTACTACCATGGTCACTTTGTTCATGGGCCCATTGGGCAATGACAGAAAAAGTTATCCTGTCCACAGATTATTAAAATTCTCCTCTGGTCAGTCCACCTTCTGGTAAGCATTCACATGGGACACAAATACCTTCCTTATTTTTCCCCATTCGGGAAGGTCTAGCTACATGTTTCTTCCCAAAACCTCTTGGTTGCCAATTTTGCAATTATGTCCCTTCCAAATCCCTGATCATCCAGTCAAATCACTGACCACAGCTCAGGAATCAGTATACAGATGATACATGACTGGCCATTTCTCCTTCCAAGTAAAATGAATGACCAGTTACACTGCTGGAATTTCTGCCCACCTCACTGGGAGGATGTCCGTTCACCACTGCCCTTCAGGGGTGACATAGAAAGGATCTGTAGTGATACATCTGTCACTTAGAGATAATATCAGTATATAATGCAGAATTATTTCAAAACAAGACCCAATTTTTCCTTTCATAATCAATTGGTCATAGGGATCTCCCCATAAGGCTGTCACTGCTGTTTGGGAAACAGAGGGCAATGAGGCAGGAATGGGGGCATGGGCATTCGGGCCACTTCTTCCTGCAACTTGCTTGTGTCATCAAGGTAAACATGACCCAGATCTCATATACACCAGTTCCATTTGATGATGGAGTTCTGCTTTGCACACCCAAAATTATGGGATCAGAAAATACCCAGGTTAATAGCGTCTCCTGGAAATTTGATTGGCCCATGGTTAAGCAAGTGTTCAGCCTCTACTAAGACCCAGTAGCAGGGTAAATGGTGATTCTCAAAATGAGAGTAGTTATCTACAGAGGATATCAGAGATTTCCTCAACATTCCTTGGAGTCTGTATTGTGATTCTGCTATAGTGTTAAGGCAAAGCCTCCCAACAGCCTCTCCATTTGTCAGTGAAACTTGCAGCACTATTGGTTTATATGACCCAAGTGGAAAAGCAGCTTGCACAGTAGCCAGAAATGTGACAGACCCTCCTCTTCTCCAAGTCATCACTTAAAACTAGCAGTTATTCAGGTCACTCTGTAAATGGGATAGAATGCCACACAGAAATGAGGAATATTTTACCTCCCAAATCCAAAGAGGCCAAGTAAGTATTTTGAGTTTCTTTTGGATGTAGGGGAAGCCAAACACAACAGCTGATCCTTCACCTTAGAAGGAATATCTCAATATGTTCCATATCACTGGACATCAAGAAATTTCACTGAGGTGGAAGGTACATGAATTTTTGTTGATTTTTTTCCTGCCACCCTCTGACATGCAAATGCCTTACCAATAAGTCCAGAGTAGCTGTTATTTCTCACTTATCAAGTCCAATCAGCATACTACCATTGATAGAATGGACCAGTGTGATGTTTTCGTGAAAGGGAGAGAGAGTCAAAGTCCCTTGGGCTAGATTATGACATTAGGCTAAAGAGTTGATATGCCCTGAGGTAGAACAGTGAAGGTGTAATTCTAGCCAGGCCAGCTTAAAGCAAACCATTTCTGGTGATCTTTAGTAACAAGTATCAAAGCAACCGCATTTCCCAGATCAATAGCTACATAACAGGGATGTTATTTTCCCAACTTCTTAAACAACAGTTTTCTTAAACAGTCGAAATTTATTGGCTTACACCTTTGCGTCCAGGAGAAGTCCAAAATCAAGGCATCAGCAAGGCAACACTTTGTCCCTGAAGAGTGTGGAGCTCTGGGGAAGCTACCAGTGGTCATTTGGTCTTACCTTGTCTCTCAAATGGCAGTACACATTATGATGTCATCTCCTTTCTCTTCTGGGTTCCTTTTCCTTCCAGGTTTGTCCTTAGGCTATCTTTATGTGGCCTTTTCTATGAGGCCTCCAATAATAAGTTTAGGACCCATTCTGATTCAGTTGGTTACATTTTAACTAAAAATAATATCTTCCAATGGTCTTATTTACAATAGGTTTACACCCACAGGAATACATTAAGTTTAAGAACATATTTTCCTGGGGTACATAATTCAACCTGCCACACTAGGTACCAAGGATGCATTAATTTGCTCAAAAAGTGATACCACATAAGGAACAGCAGCAGCAATTTGAGTCACCACCTGGTTAATTTTACAATGATACACTGTCATTTTCCATGATCCATCTATTTTCTGCACAGACCAAATAGGAGAATTGATCGGGTTATCGTGGGAATCACCCCTGTATCTTTCATGACCTTGATGTGGTGCTAATATCTGCATTCCCTTTGGGAATCTGATTTTGCATTTATTTAACTATTTTGCTGTATAAAAGCAGTACAAGTGACTTCCACTTGGCCTTTCCTACTATAATAGCCTTCACTCCACAGGTCAGGGAACCATTGTGGGGATTCTGTGATTTGCTGAGTACACCTATTTCAATTACACATTCTGGAACTGGAGAAATAACCATACCTAGAAGTATCTCAAGAGAATAACTTTAGAGACAAAGCTTAGCTAAAACTCTATTGCAAACCTGACTTCTCTTAACACCTACATTTACTGGGGGATCACAGTAATGTTTTGGGTTTGTTTCATAGATTTCATGTCAGTTCAGAACCAGTACCTAATAATCCCCAAATGTCTCAACATTTCTGTATCCCCAGCATACAATCACCTAGGGTAAAGGCTATTAGTCTATTTGCAGATTGCTGGAAGATTAACAGGATAAATTTTTTGGCAGTATAGCAGGCTCCTGCCCCATGTCTGTTGGTCTTCACTTGTGTCAAGGAGTTCTAGGCATATAAGCTCTTCCAAGTCTGGGAATTGATTGAGGGGACATGGTTTTGCACACGTGTGATTCAGGTTAGGCTTTTGTTCACCTAACTTAGAATTCTTCTCCTTATAAACATCAAGCCAGAATCTAGGATGCTTCCCATCCATTTTACTTCTAGGTATGTCATGATAAACTAGACAATGCCACAAGTCTGTGAGCCCAACCATTCTGATTACAACTTTGACTCTGTTTTCCATTAGGGTA
>JAQZBX010047765.1:0-20386 GCA_029593785.1 Cabassous unicinctus
TTCTGAAATTGTTGCAATGAACCTTTCCAGGACACCCCCAGATTCTACAGACTCTCAGACTTCCTGGGCTTCTTGGCTGCATCACTCCAATATCTGTTTCTGACTTCACATGGCCTTTTCCCCCTCTCCTCTTCCTTCTGTGTGTCTCCTCTGTGTTCCCCTTACAAGTCATTTGCCATTTTATTTAGGACCCACCTGGTTAATCCAGGATTATCTAATCAAGAGATCCTTCAATTTACACCTGTAAATACCCTTATTCCAAATAAGTTCACAGTTACTCGTTCCACTGGAGTAATAAGATATGGATATACCTTATATGGCTCCAGTAGAATCTGTACACTGTGTTTTGATTTAATTTTGTACAAATCAAGTGGGGTGAGTTATGACCAGCTGTAGTTGTGTGACCCCTGATTTAGAGAGTCTGGAAGCTGGGATAACACAGATGACACTGGAAAATTAAAAGTCCAACCCACATGCTTTTCTTTGTCTAGTAGGATTCACCTACATGAAATTCCATGATTCCCCTTCTTCTGGGCACTGCTCTGCCTCCCCATTCCAGTATCATTTAATTGTCAGACTGACCCTCCACATGCCTGACCTTCCTCCCAATGCAGCAGCTTCCTGTGCCAACTCAGGTCTTCAAATCTTAACTCCAGGAGTTGGCAGAGTGCTATCCCAACCAGGAGATGTCCTTTGGCTTTTGTGCTGATGGTTCCAACATCCTGAGAAGCAATTCTTTTATTAAGGTTTTGGATAGAGCCCTTCAGGTCCCCAGAGCAGAACTTAAGGTATAAAGAAGACGGGAAAAATTATGGCCCAAACTGATCACTCCTGTGTTTGAGGAATAGACATGTGATCTCTGAGCTCAGTCTCCTTATTCAGTAATGAGAATGAGTGTACAGCGTACATTTTAAAGTAAATGTGAAGATTCAGTGAAGATGTACAGGTAAAAGTGTTGGTGCCCTGCCTTATACATATCAGCATTCCTAAGAAACCTGCTCTTTCAGGCCTGTGGATGCAGGTGTACCTTCTCTGGCTTACTGTTCTGGATTGTTCTGCCTTTGTTGAATGAGTATTTTTCAAGTGGTTGGCTCTGCTCCTCATGGCTTATCAGTGGGCAGCCAGGGTTTGCTTTTTCTATTTAAATGACTGAGTCTTGATTGAGCAGTGGAAATTTGAAGGGCCTCTTATGGGCTCAGCTCAGAAACATCATGCTGGCACATATACCCACATACCATTTAACAAAACAGTCTACATGGAATCAGAAATTATTAGGGAATGTACGACTGCGTGATTTGTGAAAATGAATAACAGACTCCAAAATCTACATGTTTTATTAGCACATGTTGTTTATATTTTTTATTATAATCACAGCCACTTATACATGTTATAAAGTCCCTCTTGAAATATCTCTATGTGCTTTCTAGTTATTGTCATTGGGAAAACAAGGTTTATTGCCTATTTATTGCTGTGTAATCAATCAACCTGACAGAAAGAGGTTTAAAACAATGGACATTCTATGAATTTGCTTATTCTATTTGTTTCAAATCAGTGAGATCATACAATATTTATCCTATTGTTTCTGGCCTCTTTAACCCAACATGAAGTCTTCAAGTTCATCCACATTGTTGCATTCATCACAACTTTATTATTTTTATGGCTAAATTATAATCCATTGTTTGCATATACCACATTTTGTTTGTCTATTCATTAGTTAATGGACATTTAGGTTGTTTCTGTTTTTGGTAATTGTTAATAATGCTAGTATAAGACACTACCCCAAACAGTGGGGCTCCTGAGGGCTCTAGAGAAACCCAGGTTCTATGGTCATGATAGATAGCTCTGGAATTTGGTGCCTTGCCAGTGGACCCTACTTTAAAGTTTGTGCTCCTGAGAATGACAGAGTCAGACTCAGTTACGGTTCCCTACATGTGGCTCATTTGTCACTTCTATTTAAACTTATAGTTGGTGCTGGAGTTTGTAGGTGTCCATCCAAGAGACTGGAATCTTTGGGCTTTCCATGTGCAAGCTGGATCCTGAGCCTCAGCAGAGATGCAATACCTACACTCCAGTTCATTGCACTCACCCAGGACAACTAACAAGGAGGTGAGGATTGACAATCACCATACCAATGAAACAAGAGAGCCTATAACTGCAAGCAAGAGAGTCCTATCCATCAGCTGTACAGGATTGAAGCCACCATCCTAGAATCCTCAGGATTGGGGAATGAACTAGGGACTAGAGTGGACTTACTGGTATTCTACTATACACTTATTGTGATTCTAGCAATGGAAGAAATTACAACATTTATGTGGAGGCAGTGGCCACTGGAGGCTCTGGGGACAGAGAGAGGGAAAAACAGGTGTAATACAGGGGCTTTTTTTGGGACTTGGGTATCATCCTGAATGACATGGCAATGACAGTTATAGGCCATTTTATATCTTCCCATAACCAGCAGAATTGTGAGGGAGAGAGTGTAAACTACAATATGAACTATGGTCCATGTTCAGTGGCAATGCCCCAGGATGCATTTATCAATTACAACAAATGTGGCACACTAATGAAGGATGTTGTTTATGAGGGAGGGTGTGGGAGGAGATGTGGCAGTGGGGCATATGGGAAGCCCTATATATTTTTTGTAACATTTATGTAATGTAAGTATTTTTTAAATAAAAATATATTTACAAAAAACAAATTTTCAGGGGTGGGGGGCTCCAGCTATTGTATCTGTGATCCTTTTTGAACCCCGTACATCCTGCAGAAACCGACTGAGACCCTGGTTGGTTTCGCAGACTAAAAACTAATGTTTTGCAGACTGTAACTATTAAAGAATTCTTCATAATTTAATAAAATTTTCAATTTTGACTTCTTATTTGAAAAAAAATAATGCTAGTATGAACATTGGGGTGTAAATATCAGTAATGGATGGTGTTAAGGGTAGGACAATGTTGTTAACAGCACTGAATTACATATTTGAATGTGATTAAAAGGTTAAATGTTAGGTTGTATATATAATACTAGATTAAAAATTTAAAGACATTCCATGGAACTTCTTAACACAAACCCTAAGTTAAATCATGGACCAAGGTTAAGAGTAAATTTGTAAAATATGTGCTTTCAGCAATTCTAACAAATTTACCACACCAATGCAAGGTGCTAATAACAGAAAGATATATTAGAGTACTGTATGTTATGCAGAATTTTTCTGTAAACACATGACATTCTAATAAATAAAAATGAAAAACTAATAAAAGAAGAAAATAAATATCAGTAGAAATTATGCCATTGTAAGAATTCTAAAAGAACATTTTTGGTTTGTGTAATTTTAATGTTAGAAATTGTATAGATTAGGCAATTGATTATATTCTGCCATACTACAAATTTCATCTAGCTCAGTATGCTAAAAGTTCTTCAGGACTTTACAATACCAATATAACAAAAATCAGTTAGAGACAACCAACAAGGTGGTGCCAGAATAAGGAGCTCTTAGAGTCAGCTTGTGCTACAGGGCAGTTAGTAAACACCCAGGGCTATCTAAAGCACCTGTTTGGGGCTCCAGGAGACCAGAAGAGCATCCTGCATCATCTTCAAAAGAATGGAAGCAGGATACTGGACATCCACAGAGAAGAATAGTAGGTAGAGCACTCCACGCCATGGAAGTTAGTGCCTATCCTCCACTAGAGGCACAAGCCACCTTGGGAGCTATTCCATGGCTGGAAATGGAAGCTCCATTTCCCAAAAACAGAGAAGGAAGAGATGATTGGGTGCCAGCTTCAGCTACTGGTTAGTAAATTTGGCTGGCTAAAATATAATCCTAAGATTTGCTAAAGTTTGAAACTGTCAAAGTCAGAAAGAGGCTGATAGCTGCCATTTTAACTCAGTCCCCAGCATGATGGGGAGTGGGAAGACTGAAAAATCACAGTGCTGGTAGGGACTGGCTTCATTCGATCCAGATCACATTGCAGGTCTAGCCTAAATGCCATCCCCACCTCCAGCATGGAGGAAACTGGGGGCACCTGCACCAGACTCTCCAGGAAATTATAGGCCATGCAGCAGAGGCTGCTGATCATCCTACTCTGGTGGCAAAAGCTGCCTCAGGAGCTTCTTTGTGGCTGGAGTTGGAAGTTCCATTTCCCAAAAGTGGGGCGGGTGGAGGGGAAGAGACAGTTGGCCACTGAATTCAGCTACTGATTAGTAAAGTCATCTGGCTAAAGTATATCCCTAAGAACAACTAAAGCTTGAACCTATTCAAGTAAGAAAGAGGGCAGTAGCTGCAATTTTTACTCCACTCCCACTATGCAAGGAAGCCAGGCTGATTGAAAACCACAATGATAGTAGGGACCACTTCTTTCCACCCAGATCAGACTGCAGCTCTAGCCTAGGCATCAGCCACACCTCTGGCAAGGAAGAAGCTGGCAGACCTGCATCAGCCTCTCTGGGTAACTGCAGGTGCATTCAGCTGGCACAGATAGAGTAGTCAGAATTCTACTATATCAACTGTGGTCATTTTGGACGTTGACAGCATAGATTGCTGCCCACACCTACAGCAAAATGCTTGCCTCAAGTAGGGGTGGAAGTTTGTGCCTTCATCTGTTTCTCTAGGAAAATACAGTCTAGGCCTGCACGATTTGGATTATTCATATGGCTGTGGCTTTGTTCCTTCCCCAGGCAAAGTAGAAAGGTGAGAGAAGTTTATTGGACCCTGGGGCAACATGGGCAGTTTGAGCCTACATAGCTTATAGCACCAACTACATCCTTGGCTCCTACTACACAGTAAGCAAGGGAGAAAGGGAAAGAAAGTACTAAACTAAAGAGATAAGTTGCAACCAGAATAAATACGTCTAGTAAGCAAGATGCCAAGATACCAACAAAAAACTACAGTCCATTCCAAGAAACAAAAAGATGTCCCCCAGTTAAAGGAAAAAGATAAGCCTTCAGGGGACATAAAGGAGTTGAAACAACCAATCATAAAGTTTCAAACAAATATCCTTAATAAAGTCAATGAGATGGCTAAAGAGATTAAAGATATTAAGAAGATATTGGATGAGCGCAAAGAAGAACTTGAGAGCATACATAGAAAAGCAGCAGATCTTATAGGAATGAAAGGTGCAATAAATAAAATTAAAAATACCCTGGAATCAAATGATAAATATGAAAAATCAAATAGCAGATTTTAGGGGGCAGAAAAAAGATTGTTGAGCTTGAAGACATGGCCTCTGAAATCAAACATACAAAAGAACAGATGAAGAAAAGAATGGAAAAAATTGAACAAGATATAAGGATACTAAATGACAGGAAAAGATACACAGTCATATGTGACATGGGTGTCCCAGAAGGAAAAGAGAAGGTAAAAGGGACAGAAGGAATATTTCAAGAAATAATGGTAGAAAATGTCCCAGCCCTATCGAAGGGCATAGATACCTGTGCCCAATGTACTCCTATCCAAAAAAATCCAAATAAACCAACTTCAAGACACATTAATGAGAATTTCAATACTAAAGACAAAGAGAGAATTCTGAGAGCAGCAAGAGAAAATCAATGCATAACATATAAGGGATACCCAATGATATTAAGTGCCGATTTCTCAACAGAAAACATGGAGGCAAGAAGACAATGGTATGATGTATTTAAGATACTGCAAGAGAAAAACTTCCAGCCAAGTATATTATATCCAGCAAGATTGACTTTCAAAAATGAGGATAAGTTTAGAATATTCACAGATAAACAGAAACTGAGAGAGTTTGTAACCAAGAGATTGATTTTGCAGGAAATACTAAAGGCTGTGCTAAAGTCTGAAAGGAAAAGACAGGAGAGAGAGGCTTAGAAGAGAGTCCAGAAATGAAGATTATATCAGTAAAAGTAACTAAAAGTCTTAAAAGAGTGGTGAAAACATAATTTGATAGATAAAACCCAAATGTAAAAATGGGTGAAATAAGAATTGCCTTTACATTAATAACATTGAATGTTAATGGCTTAAATGCCCCAATCAAAGACACAGACTGATGGAATTGATAAGAAAATATGAGCCATGTATATGTTGTCTGCAAGGTACTCACCTTAAATCCAAGGATACCAATACATTGAAAGTGAAAAGCTGGAAAAATATTCTCCATGCATGCAGTAACAAAAAAAAATGCCATAATAGCTATACTTTTATCAGATGAAATAGGCTTTAAAAGACACTAGTAAAGCACAATCTGAGGAGGAAGTCAGGATAAAAAATTTCATTTAAAATAGCAACTAAAAGAATCAAATACTTAGGGATAAACTTAACCAAGGATGTAAAACACTTGTATTCACAAAACCACAATTCATTGTTATAAGATATCAAATAAGACCTAAATTCCATGCTCATGGATCGAAAGACTAAATTTCATTAATATGTCAATTCTACCCAAATTAATATACAGATTCAATGCAAAGCCAATAAAAATTCTACCAGAATTTTAAAAATAAATGTAAAACGCAATTATCAAATTTATTTGGAAGGTTAAGTGGTCCTGAATAGCCAACAACATCTTAAAAAGAAAAAGCAAAGTTGGAGGACTCGTTTCTGGACTTTAAATTATGTTACCTAGCTACAGTGGTAAAAACATGGTACTGGCATAAAGACAGAGACCAATGGAACTGAATTGATGGTTCAGAAACAGATCCTCACATCTATGGTCAAGTGATTTTTGACAAGCCTGTCAAACCCACCCAACTCAGGCAGAACACTTCATTCAACAAGTGGTGCTGGGAAAACTGTATATCCATAATCAAAAGAAAGGGAGAGGACCTCTATCTCACACATTATACAAAAATTATATTAAAATGTATTAAAGACCTAAATATAAAAGCAAGAACTATAAAATTTCTAGAATAAAATGTCAGAAAATATCTTCAAGAACTAAGGGTAGGTGGAGGAATCTTAAAGGAGATGAGAGGTGGGCTGAGATGGACAACTGATGCTTAATGTGTGTAAAAGTTTTAATTAACTTTACTGTAAAAGTGTAGAAATGAATAGAGTTGATGGTAACACATTATTGTGAGTAACATCTGGTTTATAAATGGGAATGTGGCTGGAAAAGGGTAGTCTAGGGATACAAAAGTCAATTGAAAGAAAGCTAGAGAATAATCTAGGGACTGAATAAAAGAGTAAACCCAGAGTTGGAGGAGAATTTTGGTTGATGGTACTGATGCAAGAGTGTCCTTTGTGAGCTAGAGTAGATGTGTGTCACTATTGCAGCATAGTGGGAATGTGAAGAAGCATGAGAAAAATAAAACTGGAGTGACCTATGGACTGTGGTTAACAGCAATACTGTAATTCATGTATCTATGCCAAATATGTACTGTATTGATAATGGGGGAGCATGGAAAAAGTGTGTCAAATGTACACTATTGGTGGTAATAATTTCATGATATTATGTCACAACCTTTAACAAATATTCCACCATGGTGTGGTGTGTTGATGGAGGAGTGTTGTCTGGGAATTCTGCACATGAATATGATTGTTTTGTAAGTTCGCAACCTCTAATATAAAAACATATTTTAAAAATAATAATAGGGAGGGTTGGGAGAAAAATGCACCAGAGTAAGATATGGATTGTAGTTAGTAGTAAGATTTTTACAATATTCTTTAATAATTTATAAGAAATATCTTACAACAATGCAAGATGTTGGTGGTGAGTTGGTGGTGAGTTGATGTATGGGTATTATATTATGCATGTTTGCTTTGTAAGTTCACAAATTTTAACCTACACTTATTGTTTATATATGTTCATGTATGAATGACATAAAATAATAATAATAATAGGGTGGAGTATTAGTCAGGGAACTCTCAGGAAACAGAATCAAGAGGAGATATCTGTCAATAATATTAGATTTTATAAGAGTCTCTCACGTGACCGTGGTGATGCACAAGTCCAGTTTCCACAGGCAGGCTGCAATCCAGGGGCTCCGATGAAAGTCCAGTGAAGGTCCTTGATGAGTTTCTGGGAGAAGTTGACTGTCCAAAGACGAGCTGGGAAATTCTCTCTGAATGTTGAAATCACTTCCCCTTGTAAGGCATTCAACTGATTGGATAAAAGCGTCACCCATTGCTGATACAATCTCCCTGATTGATGCAGATGTAATCAGCCTTCCATGCAGTAAACTCACTGGTGATCGAAGTCCATAGATGCTCTTGTATTACAATTAACCCAGTGTTTGCTGGACCTAACACCTGGACACAATTTCCTGGCCGAGTTGACACATTAGCCTAATCATCATAGGTGGATTGGGGGAAAATACACCAAATGTAAGAAATAATGTTTACCAGTAATGTTTTGAGTATGCTCTTTCATCATATGTTAAAAATGTTTCAAAATAATGCAAGGTATTGATGGTAGGATGAGGCATGAGAGCTCTGTATGATGTTATGCATATTTGATTAATAAGTTCACAATTTTACTATACACTTATTGTTTAAGTATGTTTATCTTTGAGGGATATACGTCAATAATTTTAAATGAAAAAAAAATGTTAGAAAACAACTACTATTTTCAAACAAACAAATTGAATATGAGCATTTACCCCAAATATAGTAACTAACAAGTAACTTAGAACCCTCCAACAGATTGTTTGCAACTCTTTCTGATCAAAAATATCTACAAGCAAAATGAGAAACAGCTCCACTTGTATTATAATAAAATTCAAATTTTATGTTGTACATGTATATATGCTACTATGTTAAAAATAATGAACTTAATGATTAAATAATTAAATTAAGAAATTAAAAGCAAAAAATCAAACTCGCATGACAGAAAGCTTTCACTTGAATCCATTATAATTTTGAGATGCTGTATGATGTTTAACAACCTCCCTGTTCTCTGTCCACTATATGCTATTAGTACTCCCTCCATCCCCTGTTGATGAAGCATAAATATCTTCAGGCCTTGCGATATAGCCAAAAAGGGCCAGAGCCACCCTTGGTTGAGAACCACTGGTTGAGAGACTGAGAACTGGAGCATCTTTACAAGGTTCTCAGCAATGCCTCAGCTATTACTTGGTTTATAAATTTAGGCAAGTACTCAACCCCTTGGTCTCCACGCATTTCTGCAAATGTGGAATTAGTAGTATAATAGTACTGCTTTTATTGAATGGATTTTTGTAATAATTCAATGAGAAAGTCCCTATAAAGGTACTAAGCTCAAGCAATGTTTCATAAAGAGACTGAAATTTATTTCTTTGAATTAATAAACATTTTATAATTGAATGCTCAAATGGCACTGCTAAACCTGCACTACAGGCAGGACATTCCTAACTGATTGGAAAGAAGCATCATCAAGCCAAGTGCAGTACTGGTTATGGTTTCATATCTGAGGACAGTTTCCACTTCATTGAAAAGGAGAAAACAATGTTCTGTAGAGAAGAATAGGGGTGGTATTCTCACCCCAAGTCAATGCTTGGAGATCCAAAGGGCTACTGAAGGTGGTTTCATCAACATTAGTCATGGTGAAAGCTTTTACTCAACGGATGGGTAAGGTGCTAGAATGCTAGAAAAACTGCACAAGGAAGTAGAATCCATGAGGTAGAGGAGTGATTAAAGCTGAATTCACCTAATGCATCCTGGTCTCCTGGGAACAGAGAGTCAGCAGGAACTGTTTTCACTGTCTCTTGAAGAGTGTCCCAAAGGAAATGATGGCTCAGGGGTGAAGCAAAAAAGAAATGAGCTAACCAAGGACAGAGAAATGCAGTAGTGAGCGGCTACAGGAAAGTTGTAAATATATCCTCTTCTGCTGTCCCTCATCCTCTGTAATCTTGGGCTGGATTGGACATGGCTGTTTCTTTGGGTTCTTAAGTCTGGCTGGAGGGCCAATGTTTGACTCCTTCCTGCTGTCTTTTCTGCGGAAAAAGCTTCAGTCTCCATTACCAACCACTCTGGAAGAAATTTGGACTTACATAGGGAGACCTTTCTCTCAGAGATACCATCCAGGTGAGTTTGAGAGCCGATTAGAAGCTGCAGGAAAGTGTCAAGAGGAATGGACAGCAAGAATTTTTATGTATCGTCATCTGAGGTCTATTCAGCACAGCCTAGAGCTGAGAGATCACCCAGCTTGTTTGCTTCCTTGATGAATAATTTAATTTATTTCTTTACAATGTACATAAAAGTTGTTACTTTATAAATTCACAGATATTCAGAAACCTCTGTGAAAATACAGAGGTGAACAAATCTGGTGTAGTCTGTGCTCATTTGCATCTTATATCTGGAGACGTCAGAGTACAATGAAATAAGTGCACATGACATAAAGTCCTCAGGGATATATTTTATGAAGAAGATAAATCAGAGTAATAGGAAGTCCTTTGCATACTGTATGAGGTACCGACCATTACTGGGTTTTCCAATTAGATTGTCAAAAGGCAGATCAAAACCCAAAGCCCAAAAATGATAAAGAAGAGAACGCCACCCAAGAAAACTGAAAAAAAGGACCTGTTTCTTCAGCTATGGGAAAATATAAAAACCCTTGTGGTCAGATAAATATGGGACAGACACAGTAGTAGCAGGTAGATCAGGGAGTGATATGAAGACCACAACAATGCAGGTGCAGTAAGAACAACTGCTCCCTCTGTGGCCCTTGCGACTGGAGGAGCCTTGGCTCCCATGCTGCCTACCTATTCTCTCTCCAACCTTGCCCTTCTGCTGTCTCAACATTCAAGGAACTTTCCCATTAGCAGGGTCTGGCCTTCTTCTCAATATTTCCTTGCCTTTAGTAAAGTGGTTTCAAAAAATTATTGGCCCTTTCTCAGCATAAGAAAGTCTTTCATTATATTTGATTTGCAATGTATTTTTCTGCTCACATTCATACAGACAACACACATACACATATACACACACAACTCACATACAATAAACACACACCCTAACAAAGTACTTCGTGAAATAATTTTGCATGTGCCTGTAGTATGGGTGTTTCCCTATGATATTTTCTGTGGTTCTCTATCATTCTATCATAAATAATTAGGAAAAAATATATCATTTTGACCACTTAATGAGCAGCCATCTCAGAAAATGAAATTAATTTATCTGGCCTGTTTTGCACACCATATGTTTTTAATGAGGCAGTAGAAGTGTTTATTAAGAATCAAGAAGAGAGAGGGTGCACACCAGAGACATGAGTGTAGGCTACAGGTAAGATGTGCAATGTGGAGCCCCTGTTCATATCAATAAATTGACACATATGAATAAAACATAAATCCATCCAAAATGTTCGATCAATGGTATTTGGTGTCATCACATATTTGTGCATTCATCACTTCATTCCTAGAGCACTTTCACTATTCCAGTAACAATAATAAACAAAAACCAAACAAGCAAAACACCTCTCAATCTATCTAGGCTTCCCCTGTGGTGCATAGCTGCTATTCTTTTTCCTTCTCTCTAGTATATTTGTATTTATATTTTTTAGAAACAGCCTTGTACATGCAATATCACCATATTTGTGTTTTACATGGGATATCAGTATCTTATACAGTCCCATGTAACAGTTTTTAGCTTTCCTTCTAGTAATATGCATGACCTTAGTCTTTTCCTTTCAACCACTGTCATACTCATATAAAAACTCTCCTAGTTACAAACACCATCATATGTTTTAATTATTATCAATTCATTTTGAAAATTTAAAAACAATCCTTTTACCAATTCTGCACAGATTAACCCTCAGCTTACCATTCTCTACCCAACTTCTATTTTCTGGACACTTGCAATCTAGTTATTAACTCCATGAATTTGGTTTTTTAAAAGCCTTTTCTCCTCTCTCCTATGCTAGTTAAGGAGAGGTCTCAGCTGCTTGTTGTTCTGATTGGTTGCCTTTCTACCTCACCTGCTAGCTTTCAGGAAACCTATACATTGACCTTTCTGTTTGGTGTTATCTGGGACTTCTTTTGATCCTGAGAGTTTCAAATGGAACCACGTCCCCAGGGACTTATTGGCCTTTTCTGCTGTAATGGTTATAGCTTTGTTCTCAAACAGTCACCTTCCCTCAAGGGGTTTCCAGGTGGGATCTCATGATTATGATCTTTTTTTTTTTTATTGTGGGTAAAAATAAAATTTTTCACAATACATACCAATATTTTTTAAATGATATATAAATACATATGCATATATGTGCATTTGCTTACATAAATGTTATTTATTTATATATATATATTTTTTAAAGATGCTTAGTTTACCTAAATATTACTCAGAAATTACAGGGATTCCCATGTTCCCCAAATCCCACACCTCCCACAACATCCCACACCAACATCCTTCATCAGTGTGGCACATCACCCGCAATGGATATACACATCCTGGGGCCTTGCCACCAAGCATAGACCACAGTTCACATTGTAGACCACACTCTCTCCCATAAAGTTCTGCATGGTATATGCTGATGTAAAATGGCATGACTATGTTCTGACCAGCAGCCTTCTCTCATTTCCTGTACTAATCTGCCTCAACTCCCCTGTCAGAGAGTTTACACACTTATTCTTAAGGGGTTGCTGAATGGCAATTGTCATTCTTCTGTAGCTGCTTCCTGCTTAAGGTCATTGTCCCTGCTTGATGGCATGTGAAACACTCTGGATTTTCTATTGAGGATGAGGGAAGTTGGGCCAAGGTTGGAACTGAATGAAGTCCCCATGCTGCAAAACATTTTTTAGGAGGTACTGAGGATTGAACCCAGGATCTTGTATATGGGAAGCTGCCACTCAACCACTGTTTCTTTTGTTTTGATTTGTTTGTTGGTTTTGTTTTTAGGAGGTACCAGGGATAATATCCAGGGCCACATACATGGGAAGCAGGCATTCAACCTTTTCAGCTACATCCACTCCCTCCATTTTTTATGATTATTATTAATTATTTTTAAATAAACTTAGTTTATATAAATATTACATTAAAATGTACAGGATTCCCATATGCCCCACTCCCTACACCTCCCACATTTTCCCACATTAACAACATCTTTCGTTAGTGTGCTACATTTGTTACAACTGAAGAACACTTATTGGAGCATTGCCACTGAGTGTGGATTATAGTTTACAATATAGTTTAAACTCTCTCCCACACAATTTTTAAAGTTATGGCAAGATATATAATGTCCTGTATTTGTCATTGAAATGTAATTCAGGACAATTTCAATGTCCTGAAAATGCCCCAATATTGCAAATGTTTTTCCCCTCTCCTTCCCCTCAGAGCCTTTTGTGGCCACTGCGGCCACATCAATGATAAAAAGTCTTTCCATTGCTAGAATAACAATAAGTCTATAGTAGAATAACAGTAAGTCTTCTCTACTCCATATTTCATTCCGCAGTTCTGGGTATTATGAAATGATGATTCCCATTCTGCTTCTATTTGAGAGGGAGCTTAGATCTCATGGGGCAGATGGATGGGACTATCTTGTTTGCAGTTGTAGACCCTCTCTTTCCTTGGGAAGGTCATTTTCCATCATTTCCTTGTTAGTTGTCCTGGGTGAGTACAATGAACTGGAGATAAGTGTTGCAACTTTGTTGAGATTCAGGGCCTGATTGGAACATGCAAGGCCCAAAGACTTAAATTTCTTGGACATATACCTATCAACCCTAGCACTAACTATAGGTTCAGGTAGAAGGGGCAGAAGAGATATGTGTATGGAAAACACAACTGAGTCCAACTCTGTCACACTGGGAAGCATAAGTTCCAAAGTAAGGCACAGTGGCAGACCACCAAAATCCTGATCTGTCAGCCCTACCTATAGCGTCTGGATATCTCCAGAGCTCTCAGGTACTCCAGTATTTGAGGCAATAGTTACTGTGTCAGTCATTGACATCCTGCTGAGATGTGCATAATCATAACTCTGGAATAACCTCCCAATTCACTTTGAAGTTTCTTAGCCATGTAAACTCAGTTGGCTTTACCCTTTCCCCCTTTCGGTCAAGGTCTTTTTTCAGTTGCATTATTAGTTGGTGCTTGGTAGTAATTCCTCTGTGCTAGGGAAGCTTATACCCAGGAGTCATGTCCCATGCCAGGGGAAGGTAACACATTTATATGGTGAGTTTGGCTTAGGGAGAGGATGCATTTGATTAAAAAGGAAGCTGTCAGGTGCTCCCTCCATTTTTAACATTTACCTCCTTCTTCTCTTTCTCACCTCATTAAAAATTCTGGTGAAACCACATTGTCATTCACAAAATACATATTTATTCATATGCTATTATAACTCAGCCACCAAATGAACAAGGTACAGTAAACATTGCTCTCTCCTTCAAGGTGTTCAAAGTTTTGCTGGATAAGAAGACAGGGAATTCAAAAAAGCAAAACACAGTCATAGCTATAAAATGTGTGGTAGAACATTACTGTGATTATAATCTACAGTACTGAACTACATAGGTGAATGTGCTTAAAAGGGGGAAACTTTAGGTCATATAAGCTACCAGAATAAAAATAAAACATAGGGCTGTTCAACACAATGAACCTTATTTTAGATGATGAAACATAGTTAATAGTAAAATATAGGAATATTCTTTCAGGAATTTTAACAGATTTATGATATTAATATGAGGTGTTAATAATATGGTTGCATATGGTAAAAATACATCTAATGTAAACTATGGTTGATAGTGTTATTTTAATAATCTTTAATCAATTCCTACAAAGGTAACTACAATTAAAAAATAGTAGTGGCCACCAGAGATTCTGAGGGAAGTGAGAGGATAGAATAGGTATAATTGGGATATTTTTGGGGCATTGGAATTGTCCTGCATGTCATTGCCATGATGGATACAGGCCATTATATATTTTGTCTAAACCTATAAAATCATATGGTGCAAAATGCAAACTGTAATCCATGGTTAGTAGCAATGCTTCAATAAATGCTTATCAACTGCAACAAATGTATCACAAAAATGAAAGATGTTAATGGGGGGAATGTGTGGAAAGGGAGCAGGTCAAGTATATGAGAATTCCCTATATTTTTGGGGGTAACATTCATGTAATTTAAAGCTTAATTAAAAAGAAAAAGAAAAAAACAATTATCATCAAAGGTAGAAAATGTTCCACACCAAGACAAGGTTTTGGTGGTGGGATGGTATATGGGAATTCTGTATTTTATGCATGGTTGTTTTGCAAACCAACACATTTTCTAGTAAAAGATTAAAATAAACAAATAAATTAGCAACAACAAAAATACCCACAGTAATATACTCTTCTGTCCAAATTAAGTACAAAAAAAAAACCTGTCATCTCCCTATGGGGATATTAAAAGCAAGTTTCACAAAGTCAATACTCCAGGCATCCCCGAATGAGGAGGTAGCATTTTCCAGATGGGGAGGCATGAAAAATTCCAATTGAAACAGAAGGTGAAACTCTGACAGAGGAAAGCAGGTTTGTAAAGGAGCTGGTGAAGGTGCAAGTCAAGGTCAAGGTCATGGAAGCCATGGTCAAAGTCAATAAATCCATGGGGTGCTGTGTAATGTCCATGTGCATGTGTCTATGTGTCTCACTCCATGTGTAGCTTGGTTTGTGTGTGACTTTGCATGTTTTCACGTGTTTGGTGTGCTTCGAGCAAGGAAATTTTGGCCCATAGTCCAAAATTTGTCACTTATAATATAGAACCCATAATGCCTATCCATAATTGGAAATAAAGTGGTTAATAATTTCTATTTGTGGGAATCCTTGGAGACCAATTAATAAAGGAGAAGAGCCACAGCATGCTGCTAAGAAACTATTTGTCCTGAAGTTCCAGCAGGAGTGAGGTCAACTCGTTCTTTTTTCTCCTTAATGGAGAAGATATGGGTTTACACAACAATCATGTGTAAAATAAAAGATTCCCATATACCATGCTATTATTACAATCTTGCATTGGAATGGAACATTTGTTAAAATTTATGATAGCAAATTTTGCGACTGTGCTATTAACAATAATCCATGGTTTAACAAGGGGCTCACTATTTGTATAGTGCAGACGTATGGATTTTTAAAAGAAATTATTCTGTTACATAAATACAATCTAAGAGTTCCCTTTTAATCACATTCAGATACATGTTTCAGTGCTGTTAATTATGTTCACAATGTTGTGTTACCATCACCAAGTTCCATTTTTAGCTTCATTCCATAGTGTTAAGAGAAAACACGTTGTATGATTTCAATTTTTGTAAATTTATTGAGACTTGTTTGTGATGTAACATAAGGTCTATCCTCAAGAATGATCCTTTTGCAATTAAAAAAATGTGCATTCTGTTGTTGGGTGAAGTGTCCTATATATGTCTGTATGTTGAGCTGGTTTAGAGTATTGTTCAAGTCCTGTATTCCCTGTTGATCTCCTGACTAGATGTTCCAAACATTATTGAGAGTGGTATATTAAAGTCTCCTACTTTTAATTTAGAACCATACATTTCTCCCTTCAAATCTGCCAGTATTTGCTTCATAGATTTTGGGGCTCTGCTGTTATGTGCATATACATTTATAATTGTTACATCTTCTTTTTGAACTTTCCCTGTTATCAGTATATAATGACCATCTTGGTCCCTTGTAACTTGTAACTGTTTTTGACTTAAATTCTATTTTACCTTATATTGGTATAGCTACCCCAGCTCTCCTTTAGTTAGTAATTGCATGGTATATGTGTTTTTCCAAACTTTTACTTTCAACCTATTTGTGTCTTTGAATTTAAGGTTAGTCTTTTGCAGTCAACATAGAGTTCGGTCAGTCTTTTTTATATATTCTGTCAATCTCTGCCTTTTTATTGTAGCATTCAATCCATTCATATTTAAATTCACTATTGATAATGTATGACTTTCTTCTGCCACTTTCCTATTTATTCTTTGTCAGTCTCATAACTTTTTTATCCCTCACTTCTGTCAATGCCTACTTTTATATTTATTTGGGTTTTTTGTACATTTTTCAGCACCTTCTCTTTTCTATCTGGATATATTTAACACCTAATTTCTTTATGGTTACTATGAAATTTAACATGCTAAATATATATGCAATCACATTTTGTTTGATACCAATCTGACTTCAATAGCATACATATATACTCTTCCTATACCCCCTGCCCTCCCACCTTTTTTGTACTTGTTACCATTTATATAATTGCACGTTTTATGTCCAAAAGCATATGGTTGTCATTACTTTTTTAATCCAACCCCCCCACCCGTTTCTTCCTCATCCATCTATTTGTTGTCTGCTCTTCTTCTTTGAGGAGGCACTGGGAACCAAACCCTGGACCTCCATTGTGAGAGGCAAGTGCCCAACTGCTAAAGCCATTTCCACTCCCTGCTGGTTGCAGCATCGGCTGTTTTCAGTATCTGCTGGTTGTGACATTGTCTGGTTGTGGAATCTGCTGGCTGTGGCATCTGCACATTGCAGCTGTTGCAGCATCTGTTGGTTATGGCATCTGCTGGTTGTGGGAATTGCTGGTCCTGGTATCTGCTGGTTGCAGCATCTGCTCATTGCAGCAGTGGCTCATTGTGATGTTTGCTTGTTGTTGGTTCTGCTCATTGCAGTGACTGCACATTGTGGTGTCTGCAGCATCTGCTGGTTGCAGTATTTGCTGGTTGCAGTGCCTCCTAGATGTAGCATCTTGCTAGTTGCAGAATCTGCTCATTGCAGTGTCTTGCTAGTTGTGGCATCTAGTCATTGCAGCATCTAGTAGTTGCAGCATCTGCTCATTGTGGTGTCTGCTCTTTTTCTTTATGAGACTCCAGGAACCAAACCGAGGAGCTCCCATGTGGGAGACAGGTGCTCAACTGCTTGAGTCACATGTGCTCCCTTTGTCATTACTTTATATGCATTTATATTTTAACAACCATAGGAAATATAAAGTAGAGTTACATAACAATAAATTGCAATAATTCTGGCATTTATAATCCTGCAAATGGTTACCTTTACTCTTTTTTTTGTCTGTCGTGTTCTCTTTTGTTGCACACTATATATTTTAATATTTTAAAATGTTAACTCTGGGATTTATTCACTGAGATGTCTGATTTTTAATTTTCTATCTAGATGGTGATAAGACGGAGATTTTCTTGAGCTTCAGCCCTCTTATCAGGTTGATCTGCCCAAGACAAATGCAGTGTGCAGGGATTTCCCTGTCTTTCTGGGCCACTGTCTTGTTGTTTTCTCTTGCATATTATTGGCTTTGGAATTCCCGTGTTTACAGGAGTTTGGTTGTCCCCTCTGTTTATGTGACCGACCTCCCTCTCTCAAGTATTTGAAGCTGGCAAGCCTTTGCCCCAGACTGTCTGGCTTTATAGTTTCTTTTACTAATTTCATTTTCTCAAGCTACTTTTGCCTGGGAGGAAAAATCTGGGAGATGTGTCATGTAATATAGGACTTATCCAGGCCAGTGTTTCCCAGCTGACACAAGACCAGGGACCCATGAAGGGGGTGCAATCCAACTATAAAGTGCCCTGGAGAAGGACTCTGGAAGGTTGCCAAGAGCTTCTTCCACGGTTCCCCAAAGCTGAACTTTCTTGCCTGGTCCAGCAATACAGTCTTTCAACTGATTATCCCACACAGCATTCTTTGTTATAAACATCGTTAATCTTCTCCACCGTGTACTTTATCTTGGGCTGTTTGAAACAATGTGCATCTTCCATTCTGGGTCCCCATCAATCCAAAATTGTTAATCAAAAGCCATGATAAATGATCCTCAGGATACCCCTGGTCTTTGGGAAGAGAATTTTTTATGCTCCTTCCTTTCTCCAGTAAGTTAGCCACAGACTGGATCCCATGTTGCAAGAGTAGGATACTGACACTGGTAACCTCTGAGTAGAGAGAGCAATTTACTGTTCTTTACTGTAATTTATCTGTCTCTTCCTCCTGCTCATCCCTGGATGATGTACAGTGTACTTCTGGACTCCAGAGTTGTCCTACTTGAATGGAAGAAAGCACACAGGTCACATAAGTCTATTTATATAATTTTAATGTAAAGTGAGTAAGTTAAGCCTTTCACTTTTGTGCCTGTCATCCCATTCTTTATATGATCCTTAAGAAAACTTTCTACAATGCCAACTTTCCCATACTTTTTATTCTTATACCTGGTTATCTACCTTCATTCTCCTTATTACTATTCATTCTTATGTTCAGATCAATGTGCACAGTGCTTTTCATGGATGGTTTCTGGCATAGGTAGTAAAGCAAAATGTGTTTTCCAAATACAACACTTTAAAGTGGAGTCTACTAGAAGGCAAACATTATATATATAATGTGATATGGCCATAGCGTAACAGATGATCTTAAACATAGAGAAGGAAAGTTTTCAATAAGGCACTGTTTATTATAGAGAGATTTAATTTTGATGATATATGTGTATTCATTGAAGTATGGAATCCTGGTGCCAATAAGTAGGGGAGTATTTTCATTGGAGTGCAAGACTGTGTTGCTTATTCTAGATTATTGTGTTGGATTATATTCCCAATTCAGTTTAAAAACTTTCAGTGATGCCTGCAAATATCTCTCATTTTATTCCTCTAAACAAAATATCTGCCCTTTTTTAAAATATCATAAAAAGACTAAAGGTCAGTGAAAGAACAAACTTTGTATTTACTCTACCATTGCTTTACCTCACTTATTGTCAAAATTATCACAAATCTTCATTAGCAAAAATGGATGACACAAGAGTTTTGTTTCCTGTCTACAATACCTCTGATAATGGAGCACTTTGATTCAGGGTCACAACTTAGGCCTGCACAAAAATGTGTCCTTCAAACTCTAGTTATTTGGAAGGAAACATTATTTGTGGCCCTTTTATGTATAGTTACGTGAAGTAAATTTTAGTAAAAGGTGATCACCAATGCTGTCTTCAAATGCCTAAAAGAATGGGAATAGTAGGAAGCAGCAGACTTATCTGAATACCCTCTTCATATCTGTTTATGTTGGTTGTGGTTTCAGTTGCTACACAAGACATTCCCAAATAAATGGCTCATGATAATAGTTTTATTACTTTATGACAGTTTATAGTATGGAGTTCTTTGGCTAATCTCTTTGGCTCCTCATGTGTCTTTGGTTATTTGTGAGTCATCTGGGGCTGTGTTTATCTTCTTGCTTAAGCTTTCTCATTATTGGCTCAATTGACTGTTGGCTGGGCTAGGGTGACTTTAAGTGGGACTACTTTCCTCTCCTCCACATGTCCTTTCACCCTCCAGCAGACTTTCTTGGACTTGATCATATGGCTGAGGCATGATTCCATGATGGTGCAGCAGAAACCCACTAAGGCCCCTTGAGGCTCACTGACAGTTCCACCATATTCTGTTAGTCAAAGTTAATAAACATCATCATTCCCACCTGTTTCAAAGGGGAGAAAGAGACTTTACCTCTTGATGGGTGGAGTGGTATGGTAACATTGCAAAAGATATGCCATAAGAAGAAGTTGGAGGACTGCTGTCATCTGTTCAGTAAGTTTTCAAGAAG
>JAQZBX010047766.1:0-20388 GCA_029593785.1 Cabassous unicinctus
CCACTTCCACCATGGAAGGGGCAGCGATTTGTTTTAACTGGAATAGACACATACTCTGGCTATGGGTTTGCATTTCCAGCACGCAATGCTTCTTCCAAAACTACCATCCGTGGACTTACTGAATGTCTTATCTACTGCCATGGCATTCCACACAGCATTGCTTCTGATCAAGGAACCCATTTCACAGCAAATGATGTGCAGGAATGGGCACATTCCCATGGAATTCATTGGTCTTACCATGTTCCCCATCACCCTGAAGCAGCTGGATTAATAGAACGGTGGAATGGCCCTTTGAAGACTCAATTACAGTGCCAACTAGGCGGCAATACCTTGCAGGGCTAGGGCAATGCACTCCAGGAGGCTGTGTGTGTTCTGAATCAACGTCCTCTCTATGGTGTTGTTTCTCCCATAACCAGGATTCATGGGTCCAGGAATTAAGGGGTGGAAATGGGAGTGGCACCACTCACTATCTCCCCTAGTGACCCACTAGGAAAATTTTTGCTTCCTGTCCCTGAAACCTTAAGCTCTGCTGGTCTACAGGTTTTAGTCTCAAAATGAGGAGTGCTGCCACCAGGGAACACATCAATGATTTCACTGAACTGGAAGTTAAGGCTGCCACCTGACCACTGTGGACTCCTCTTACCTGTGAAACAACAGGCAAAGAAGGGAATTACTGTACTGGCTGGGGTGATTGATCCTGACTGTCAAGGAGAAATAGGACTACATCTACATAGTGGGGGTAAAGAAGAGTTTGCCTGGAATGCAGGAGATCCTCTAGGGCGTCTCCTAGTACTGCCCTGCCCTGTGATTAAAGTCAATGGAAAATTGCAACAAACCAATTCAAGCAGGACTAACAATGGCCCAGAATCTTCGGTATTGAAAGTTTGGGTCACCCCACCAGGCAAAGAACCACGGCCAGCTGAAGTGCTTGCTGAAGATAACGGGAACATGGAATGGGTAGTGGAAGAAGGTCGTGATAAATATGAACTTTGACCATGTGACCAGTTACAGAAATGAGGACTGTAATAGTCATGAACCCTTCTTCCTTGTTTCGTTATGAATATGATTGTATACGTACACAAAACGAATTTCTTGTTTTTGTCCCAACCTTTTCCCCTATCATATGAAAAGTTGTATTAATTTCACATCATAATATTTACAGATGTCAAGTTTAAGAGTGTATGTTACCCAAGGACTTGCACCCAATTCTGTGGGAAATTAATGCATTTCCAGTTGTACACAGGGGAGTTGAACATTGTTAGGTGGAAATACATATGTATGCTTGCCTATTATTGTTTTTACTTAGAGACTAAGTATGGTTTAGGGTAATGTGTATGGTTGCTGAGTTGACAAGGGGTGGACTGTGAATGGTTACTCTCTTGTGTCAACTTGGCCAGGTAATTGTGTCCAGGTGTTTGGTCCAGCAAGCACTGGGCTAATTGTATTACAGGAGCATTTACGGACTTCGATCACCAGTGAGTTTACTGCATGGATGGCTGATTACATCTGCATCAATCAGGGAGATTGCATCATCAATGGGGGATGATTTTATCCAGTCAGTTGAAGGCCTTAAAAGGGGAAGTGATTTCAACATTCAGAGAGAATTTCCCAGCTCGTCCATGGACAGCCACCTTCTCCCAGAAACTCATCAAGGACCTTTCATCTGTCTTTCACCGGAGCCCCTGGTTTGCAGCCTGTCTGTGGAACCTGGACTTGTGCATCCCCACGGTCACATGAGAGACTCTTATAAAATCTCATATTATTGACAGATATCTCTTGCCAATTCTGTTTCCCGAGAGAACCCTGACTAATACAGCCCCTATCCCAAATCCTTGTGACTGACCCTGGTTTGCTCCTCCACCCCTGTCATTCCTCTTCAGCCCCTTAATGTTTATTAATGAAGGAACTTGTGTTCAGCTCCACCCCAATTATATATTAGCACCCAGATGTAATAAAAATTATTAGAATTTCTGCAGATTAGGGATGCAGTTTTAGGCCATGAGGTCACTGTACTCCATGGCTTGCACAAGCAATTAAACTCTTTCTCTCTTTGAAACCCCAGTGTCTCAGGAATTGACTAAAGATACATGGATAGGGAGGAAGGAACCCGCTTTTCCTCAGATCAGTTGTAAAAATAGAAAGATGAGCAGAAGGAAGTAACTCTGTGCTGAACACCCCCAAAATTAATTAAATACAGACTAATAAAATGATGAGGACATAGTAGAATAATTACTGTTTCCTATATGCAAATATATTATATATATAATACATATATTAATATTATATACAGCACATGTATATATATATAGTTTGAGTTGTGTATATGATTTTGTCCTTTCATAAAATGCATGTTGTATTTGACAGTTTTCAAATTTACTCATAAAATGCAATAATTAAAATTTAAAAAATTTTTAAATTAATATTTAAAATTATATAATAAAATTAAATATTTATTTTCCTTTCATTTATATTCCAGTAAATCTATTCTAGAAACCTCTAAAAGAATAGCTATATGAGGTAAATTGACATGAAATGGCTATTGTTTGTAGGTTTAAGATTTCTTTTCAATTTTGCCCAGGCCTTGTGTAGACAGTAATTACCACAAAACATAACTAAGGCTTAAAACGCTTTTAAGGAAGAAGTCATTGCGTTCAGGTTCTCTCCAGAATTCTCAGCAATATCATTTACACCCCCTGTCTGAGGTCCCATTTCATAAACCCTTATGGATATAATTATATAGGGAGTATAAGAATACTCACAAATTGCTCCAAATGAGTGCTCATAATTGTATTTGCAACTGCCAGAAACAATCAGATTTAAAGAACAACTTGAACAACTGAAACCATTTATAAAACAATAACAACATTGAAGTCATTATTTAACATTGAAAAGCTACATAATACAAATAAATAGCATAATTAAACAGGGAGCGCTCATGAGAATATGGGCATCTAAGAGTATTTGCCAAAGGCTAAAGATAACTTTTTAAAATGCATTCTTATAGGAAAATTTTTCTAATTGCCTATAAAGACTGTTTAAAAAATATATTTCAAAATCTCATTGAAATGGACACTTACCTAGATGAACTTTACGGTATATAAACCACACCCTAGTCAAGTTGTTGAAAATTATTATCTGAACTTTTTTCCAACTCTACCTCCATTCCACATTTTCAACTTTGATGAGTCTACCTAGACTCTTTCTACTGCCCAACCTCCTGAACCCACATTATGTCACCTGATAAAGTCATTAATTCTCTTCTAGGGCCTGACACTCAATATAACCTCTCTACTATTGATCTGATTTTTCTATGATTATAAATTTGCCTCTTGATTTCAATCTGCCTCTTCTCCTCTCTCCCTCTTTCTCCTTCTTCCCTTCATTACATTATTTTATTTCTTGCTGTATATAATCCATTCCTTCAAAATTTCATCCTTCTTTCTGAACATGATCCTGTGAAGGGCTGAGACTTCATTGAAGATTCCCCCACTTTTGAATGGAAATTACAGTTTTTAAGTCCTCTCTTAAAGCTGTCATTAATGGGAATCACCATTAATCTTGCTTATGTAGAAGAGCCAGAAATATCTCAGGTCTTGCTGGAGTGTTATCTTTCACTAGCAGAGCAAGGCAAAACTACCTAAAGGAAGAGGCAGGTCTTAAATTTATCTTCACATCCATCTCCCACAATTGTTTGCCTTACAGATTACCCAGAATAGAAAAGTTAGTAGTCAACATATAAACTGAATAGTTCCAGAGAAGTTTCTTGTTTTTATTCTTGTGGGTGTTCATTGAAACAATCATTCCTAATGGCAATATATGATATTACTTCTTATTCAGTTCTACAACTAACAAGGAACACACTTGTGTGGTACCAAGTGGCCATTTTGTATATAATATTAGTATCTCAATCCCTCTACCACTCCAGGTAGGAATTTTAGAAACTCTAATCAAAGGCTGCAGTTTGGGAAATAATTTTAGAGGGAGGTAAATAAGCTGATCATAAATTTGTGAGAAGGAGGAGATGGTAAAAGCCAATTCTTTGCCTTCTTCTAGTATCTTAGTGCCAGATTCTTCAGGACTTACACCATAAGTTTTCATTATTTTTTTCATATGTCCCCACTTGTCCATCTTATAAGCATAAAATCACACTCAAAACACTCTTCGAAATAAAAAAAAATTTTTTTCTTTAACCCCTTTCCCTGTGATACAGTGCCTTTTCTCTTTACCTCAACAGTAATAATATAGCACCAATGATGTTTATACTTTCTCATCCAAAAGCTTTCATCTGGCTCTTTTCTACAACAATCTTCTGAAGCTTGTTTTTGAAAAGGTCATGTGTAATCTCTTAATAGTCAAATTATATAATTTATAATCAGCCCTTCCTTCTATCAAAATATGGTTTCTTGCATTTTGTTTGAATTGAATAAATATTTAGAATCTGTAATAATAGAGATAGAGCTAAAATCACGATGGCATTTTCAAAATTACTCATTTTCAGTGGCAAACAAACACAGCCTGAGTTGACAGTTAAATTAGTCAATTCAAATCCAAAGATATTTATTAACCACTTGCTTTATAAAAAGTGTAGGGCTGTGGGGTGAGAATGGGAGCTGATGCTTAATGTGTACATGTTAGAGAAAAATGGTGCTCACTGGGAAGCAGAGACTGACGATTGCAGGCAGAAAGTTTATTGGGAAGCTCTCCCAATGGAGGGGGTCTGAAGAATAGACTTCAGCACCCCTGCTGGCATGGCCCGGGGCTGAAGAGAGACTTCAGCCCTCCCCCAGAGGGTGGTGGATATGGCTTTATACAGTACATCAATAGGTGGCAAAACTGAGTATAGCCTGGAGCCAAAAGGCCAGGGCAAAGTGGGCTAGGAGGTCCTGGAATGTGGGAGAGGTTAGTGGTGCTTGTGCCTGGAGGAGGTGATGGCCCTTATCTGCTCCATTTTGTTTATTCTTGGGAGGGGATGAACTGCCTGTAGGCTATGGCTTGCTCAATCGGTTATGACTGGAGGCTGCCTTTCTTAGATTTGTGTCCCCAGGGACTTGAGTCAGGGTTTTATGACCTGTTAATCACTGCAAACCTCCTAAAGGGGAATCTCTAACAGTGTAAATTTTTTTTTTTAAAGAAGCTTTAGATTACATAAGTGTTACATTAAAAAATATAGGGGATTCCCATATACCCCATCCCCCCTCCCATACTTTCCCACATTAACAACATCTTTTATTAATGTGGTACATTTGTTACAATTGATGAACACATATTGAATCATTGCTACTAACCATGGACTATAATTTACATTATAGTTTACACTTTGTCCTGCACAATTTTATAGGTTTTGACAAAATGTATAATAGCCTGTATCCGTCATTGCAAGGTCTTTTGCAGAAGTGTGGAAATGAATATAGTTGATGGTAACACATTATAGTGAGTATAATTAACACTGCTGATCTATAAATGTGATTGTTACTAAAAGGGATAGTCTGTGGACATAAATGTCAATTGAAAGGAAGCTAGAGAATAATCTAGGGAATGTACAACATAATGATTTTGGTGGTGGATAAAGATTGTGATTAATTGCATAAATATAAGAATATTCTTCTTTTACAAAGTGTTAAGAATATGGTGATACACAGGAAAATTACAACTAATATAAATTATGGATGGTAGTTAAAAGTAATACTGTAATATTTTTGCATCAATGGTAAAGAAGATATTATATCAATTCCAAGGGACAACAATAGGGGGATATAAGGGGGTATGGGACTTTTCCTTTTGGAGTAATGAAAATGTTCTAAAATTGACTGAGGTGTTGACAGCACAACTCTGTAATTAAAATGAGAGGCACTGAGTATACACTTTGAATGGAGCTGTATAACATAGTGAATCAAGTAGTAGAAGATGGACTGTGGTTAACATGAACTATAACAAGTACATACTAATATAGGGTGTTAATCAGGTGAGTTGGGGGAAAAATACACCAAATGTAAGATATGGGATACAGTTAGTAATAATATTTTAACAATACTCTTTCATAGTTTATATCAAATGTTTCACAACAATGCAAGGTGTCGGTGGTAGGGTGATGTATGGGATCCCTGTATGATGTTACACATGTTTGTTTTGTAAGTTCACAACTTTTACTATATACTTATTGTTTATGTATGCTCATGTTTGAATGACATACTTCAATAAAATTTTTTTAAGTGAAATAAAAGTATAAGGGGAATACAACAATAAACCCATAATGTAAACAGTATTTTTCCCTAAGAAGACTATGTCATAGTGATAAAAACAAATATAACCCAAGTATATTATAAACGACACTGTGATGATGGAAGCAAAGATGTATGTGTCAGAGAGAAGAGTTATTCTGACTGGTAGGATTGGGGCAGGGATGGAGGGGAGGCTTTTTCTTTCTTTCTTTTTTCGTCCTTTCTTTTTTCTGCTATTGACATTTGAGTTAATCACGCTTCTAAGTTTATGGAACATTGTCATTATGGGTCTATGTAAGATCCTCTTATGTTTTATGTATTTATTTACTCCCCATAAACTCAATACTACCCAGTGAGGAAAATTTTATAAAGAGATCATAAAGGAATTGGACCTGAGTAGATGAAATGGAAGTCTACAGTTAGAAAGTGAATAATACTTCAGAAAAAGGGAAAATGGCAAACACAGGGTCTATGAATGAATTTTCCTTAAGTCTGGGGTTAGGGACAGGATCTATGTTGGAAAGATTGTTGCAAGGTATCTTGTGTTAACACAACTAATAGCACCTTCAAAGAATTTTCAGCAGATGAGTTTCTAGGTCACATTAATGTAAAATCATTCTAACAGAGGTCCAGGGAATCTATTTAAGAAACTGCCGTTAGGGAGATTACTTTAGAGGTTGTCAATTACTTAAACCACAATCAAGATGCAGTTTAAAAGTAATATTTCCCATTGGCATAGTAGTGTACAAAACAACAGAAATCTACTTGCAACGTATCTTTTCTCACATTCTGATCATGTAGCCTTTGTACTAAAGTTCTTTTTAAGTTCTTCATATTTCCCTATAAACATTTACCTCCACAGGAGTTTGGTTGCCTTCAGAAATATTAGAACAGAGTTTATCAATCTATTCAGTCTTAGTGCTAAAACATAAATTGGAGGGTGGAAGAGTCAACTTCCTTAAACTCGCTGTGTGTCTTCTATGACTCGTGTTCCCCCCATCCTCCCTTTCTTTTTCTTATTCTTCTTGTCATTCTTATCCTGCTTCTTCTACCTCCTCTTCCTCTTCTCCTCCTCCTCCTGCTTCTTTATCTCATCGAAATCATTCTCATCATCACTAGTGATGTGTTTCCCTGCTGTTTATTTCCTTATAAACTCTCCTTCTCATTCCTTTCTAAGAATGAGCTATTGTCAAGATGAATGCATAAATAAACCTGGGTTAATGACTAATACTCTCTGTGCTAAAATTAATTAGTCTTTTGATGCAATTAAATAAACTGAAGTCTTATAGAAAGACAACTTCTGTCTTTGTAAAACTAACATGTATGTAAACACATGATCATTGTTTGAACATATTAACAATGCAATTTTCAACACAATTAGAGAATCAGGTATCAGGGAGATGCTAAGTTTTCTGTGATGACATTGTCTTAAAATCCAAATTGAAATGTACGGAAAAAATACTTTACTGTGTGTGTGTCTATCTATCTATCTATAACTGTCTTCTCAATTAAATTTGCTATGCTCCAATTCCCTCTCTTCTGTATGTTATATTTTTCAGCGGTTCAGGATTTGAGCTTGAATTTGCTATGATTTCTTTATTATTTTCTATGTACATTTATTTTTATGCCCAACATTTAAACCAAAGACCTCCTTTCATTTCATATCTGTGGCAGTTTGATGTTATTGATGAATTCCAAAAAGAAATACTGATTATGTTTGTAAACTGGTCTGTTCCTATGGGCTAGTGATACCCTTAGATGAAGGGTTTCACTTTTTCTTGATTAAATTATGACTAGGGCTTTGATTGGGCCAAGTCAGTAGGACTCAGTAGGACTACCTGTGGGGACTCACAGAAAAAATGACAAGGCAGAGGAGACAGAGCTTTTAATGCTGGAAACCCAGGAAGTAAATACACAGAGAAGCAGATACATGAGGAAGGAGAGAAGGCTCCATTAGATATGGCAGAGGCCCTGGGAAGAGCGAGACGAGCCTTTAGCCTGATAGTCTACAGCTGGCCTTGTGGAGAGAACAGAGCAGCTGAGCCCTGATAGAAACGAGCCCCGGGAGAGAGACAAGACTTATCCCAGCCTACTGATGACATTGGAGGAAGCTGGGACCACAGAGCCTTAAGGGGAAGAGGAAGCCTGAACCCTTGCAGATGTTGGCAGCCATCTGGCTCAAACATGTCGCAACAGATTTTGGTGAGGGAAGTAACTTACACTTTATGGCCTGGTAACTGTAATCTTCTACCCCAAATAAATACCCTTTATAAAAGTCAACAGATTTCTGGTATTTTGTATCAGCACCCCTTTGGCTGACTAATACAATATCCCTTTCCCCATTCAAGACTTTAAATAAGTACCCTTTTTTCTCTCTTCTCCTGGTATTTTTCTATGAATGAGCCTTGACTGCTTTCAATCTGAGAATCTTTCTGTTCATAGCATAAGAACCTCTTTGAAGTTAACAACTTGTTTTCTCCTGGAGACGGTTTCTACTCCTTCTTCATTTTCCTTGACCTTAGATCAGGCTTCAGGAACGTATTGAAGTTTCTGTCTCTAGTACTTGTTAAGATGTATTTCCATTGCTGTTTCTTTTGCTGTGTAGGGACTCAAACCCTCAGTTATTTTCAAAGCATTTTAGTAAGCTTTTATTAGTACTTAACAATCCTAAATAGCAAAGAATCTATGGCACTTCTATTTGATTTCCAAAAAGAATAAGCTTTCTATTCTTTGAAGAATACACTTGTTAAAGGACAAGCTTATGTGATGTTACTATAGTGAACAACAGATAGTAAGACTGAAGTATAATTATACAAACTGATACTATTTAGAAACTTATCTTTCATATCTTTATCAGTAAATGTAGGCTTGGTTAAGCTGCAGTAAAAAAACAATCTGGAAATATCAATGTCTTACCAGGACACATGTTTACTTCTGTCACAAAGTCAGCCACAGGTCTTACCCTTTCTCCAGTGCAGCGGCTTCACCAGCTATGGCTCAATAGTCTATATTCCACCATCATCAAGAAAGAAGTAGAGATTTCTGGAGCATCCCATGCTAGAAATTTGAGTCTTTGGCCTAGAAGTAATAAAAGTCACTTCCTTTGAAAAGCCATTAACCAAAAATACAGATGTCCTCCAAAGGTAAAGACAAAGAGATCCAAGGAAGGGTAATTTTCTTGAGTAAACACAGAAGTAGAGAACTGGATATGAGTGAGGACTAGAAATTTCTACCACAGCTTTACACAATGGACTTCTATTTTAGAGCTAATGGCGTATTAGCTTTGTTTGACTCCATGGCTACAAACCCCAAGAAATAAGTTGAGTTATTAACAAATATTAAGAGAAGAAAGGAATATAATTTGGTATGGAAGAGGCAATCCAGACTTGATGAATATAAATAAAGTACCTGGGACTAGAATAAACAATGTAAATGCAAAGTGAAAAAAGACAGTATATCAACTTGAGAACAGTAGTCATTTTGAGAGCTTTTTGAAGACAAACTTGGAAAGACTAGAGGAAAAGGTAGTAATTGGAAGAGATTATATGGAGGTTGAGAAGTGATAACTTTTGAAAACTCCAAAAGATGGTATCTAAATATTCTTGTTTTCAGCAAGTCCACAGCAGGAAAGGAACTCAGCTGAAGCAGAAACAAGGATTCAGCTGTGGAAATCACAAACAGATCAACACCAGAATGGAGACAGAACCAGGTAAAAAATAACAAATATGAATCAAAATTCAATAGCCAGAAAGCAAACCCATGCCCCAATGAATTACTGTGGAAATTAGGGTGGGTATGGAATCTTGATTGAGGAAGTAAAGAAGTGACAATGAGGAAAGAAAATCTGTGATCCTAACAGGACCACTTTGTGTGATAAGGGGAGAAAAACATTCTTCTCACATCTGCTTACAGTTTAACTGGCTTTATTTGTTGTTGATAGTCAATAAAATTTTACACATTTGTTGTTGATAGTCAATAAAATTTTAGGCATCTGCCTGCCCTATACCCTGGCACACTGTTTTGAGCTTCCAAGTGTTTCTGCCTCGTACAGAGAACTTCCACAAACTGTTGCTGCTGTGGCTTCTTGATCTTCCCAAGCTACTGCCTTGTACCATGTTTTTGTTGAACTCTTACTCTTGGATATATTTCTTTCAATAAATTGCTTTTTGGGTTGTGTTAGTTAGAATCAGTTTCTGTTGCTTGCAACCAAAGAACTGTAATTAATATTGTAGCCTCCCTCCACCAACCAGCTGAGACTTCTGCATCTAAGGTATCTGAGAAGCTTCTCACAATAAATAGTAGGTTTAAGATCCTGGTCTAGACAACAAATATGAGACATTTAAAGGAAGAATGAACAGGGTTTGATGACTGAATTGTTTTAGTGGAGAAAACAATAAAAACAGAGAAGCAAAGTAACAAAAGTGTTTTAAAATTAAAGTCATCAGAAGGATGTGACAGAATTCACAATTACAGGGAGTTAGACTGAAATATTTCTGGACAGTGAGTGATATGCATATATTCATAACTTATTTGTTCCTTAAACATGTGTGTTGCTCTGATGGTTTGAGGCTTTATGGATCCCAAAAAAGTATGTTCTTAGAGTTAATCCATTCCTGTGGGTGTGGTCCTATTGTAGGTGTGATGGTTTGATTAGGTTACTTCAGCAAGGCATGACCCAGGGTGGTTCTTAATCCTCTTACAAGAGTCCTTTTTAAAAGAATGAAATTCACTCAGAGAGAGAGAGAGAGAAAACCACAGAAGCCAGAAGATGAAAGCAGTGAAACCCAGAAGAGAAGGGAGAGACCAGCAGATACCACCATGTGCTTTGACATGTGTCAGGGTAGTCAAGGATCACAGGCAGCCAGTCTTCTGGGAGAAAGCAATTGCCTGATGATGCTTGATTTAGACATTTTTTTCTCAGCCTTGAAACTCTAAGCTTGTAAGATTATAAATTTGCATTGTAAAAGCCAACCATTTCTGGTATGTCGCTTTCAGCATCTCAGCAGAGTAAAACAGTTAATATTTCAACCATTCCCTGAGGAAGAAGGGGCACTTGAGTCCTCCCCTCCCATATTGCTCTTCCTCATGATCACTACCCCAAACACACCCAATTATTTATAGTTCTCTGAATATGCCATGCTCTTTAGCCTGTCTTATTTTTGCCCAAGCTCTTTCTCCCTTATTGGAGTACATTTTGCTCCCTTACCTGTACTTCACTTCTTAGATGAGTTGTCTCTTTCTTGTTAAGAATCAATAAGAACAACAATTGTGGAAACAGTACGTCACTCTTCATACAGTTCCCAGAACCTACTCCTAATATTCCATTTATCAAATGAGTTTCCACCATTTAGTTGCATCTATTCTCTCTACTCCACAGCAAGTTCCAAAAAGAGAGACTGTTTGCATCTCTGGTACTTAGTGCAATCAAAGTCAGTAAAACATTTTTTTTTCTAATTGGATGGATGAATAAATCAGTGATCCACATTCAAGTTCTTTCCACATCAAAATCTGATGACAGGCACACACAGATATTTCAACCTTTAAATCAAGAATCAAGTGTAAGTAAAATCAATTAACTGAAAACTACTAGTCCAATTTTATATAGGCTTTAAATTATATGTAAATATTGAATGGATTTCTATTGCATACCTGTGCAATGCAAGAAATGCTTTAATGTAAACATCCTTCCCTTTGTACACAAAGGATAATTTTATCCTGTGCACACAATTAGCATAGCATTTGTGTGCTTGCAATTAATTCATGTTATCTGTCCTTTAATTCACTCACAAGTTGTATGAAATTCTGAACCAAGAAAGGGATATCATGGCATGGCTAGATCCTTGTGCATATATTTGTGTGTATGTGTGTGTGTATTTTTATACACACATGCATGTGCAGAAATGGATATACATATGTGAGTAGACTTTGGGAAGCAATTGCAAAGCCCAGTGAAGCCCCACTTTTGATCCCTGCAAATATTTCAGTGACAGCTGAATCACCGATTTCACCATTTCCCTCTTGATTAACTTTATCCTTGATTCCTATTTTCTCAAGTATTGCTCCATGTTCCGGAAATATGGCTTCTTTCCATCACTTCCTTGTCTCCATTAAAATTTACTCTTCATGGAATTTGCTTAGGCTCTATTTTAGCACAGGGATTTAATTTTCATTAAACGAGGCTAGAAACCCAATTCTATAAATATTAAGGTGTGGTTTTTTTTTATTATTGTTAGTGCTTTAATTCATCTGATGTTTTTTTATTTGACTTTGCACAATCTAGTGGTTAGTTATATATGTGGGAAATACACACAAAAAAGCTTTTTTAAATGTACTTGAAAAACTCTATTAAAACTCTGGATAGATGATGTGGAATAAATGTACCTACTATGTAGAATAGCAGATAAATCTCAATCATGTGAGAAAATTACCTAGGGATAGATCCTTTATTCATTTTTATTTTTATTATTATTTAAAATGACCATGATCAGGACTGAGTCTCAAAAATACTGTGAAGCAGTAGAATATATATTTGATATTTTCAGGGTTGCCTTTTTATGCCCAATCTTCCCCTTTCATGCAACTTTTGTCTTCTGGGTCTCCCACCTATTAAAAACTGCTCCAATGAGAATTCTCCACCATGGCATGCAGACTTTCCAAGGTGGGACACCCAAGTTCCTTGTTTCTAGGGGCTTCAATTGCTATTCTCCAGCACTCACCCTATCCCTGCCCCCCTCACCTGCACTTGGCATACTGTCAAATAATCTCTCTCTAGTTTCATTAACACATTCTTTCCTTTCCCCATTTTCACTTTCAGCTATTTTACAATATCTGAAATCTCCTTGTATCCTTTAGAAGTATGGCAGATGTGCATTTATCTTTACATCTCAGTTCCAAGATCACTTGCTCCAGAAAGACCCTTCTAATTGCTGAGCACTTCTATAAATTGGATTACCTCTATCCACCTTATCAATACAAATATTGTATTTAGCACACTGGATTTATTTCTTTATAAAATTGTTGTGTCAGATTGGGGAAAAAATGACCACAATTTATTATCCCTCCCTTTATCCGTTTGCAGTCTGAAGTTGTGATATCTGCCCACTGTGACCCTGAGGTCGCTCATATGGCTCAATATGGCAAATGTGATGGCAGCAGAAGATTGTTTGCTCTTGCCTTTTGCCAGTGCCATGAGAAACTGCCCAAACTAGGCTGCTGGAGGATGCCAGACATATGGAACAGCCAATCTGCCCTAGTCACTAAGCCATGACCATCCTTGATCATGGATGTTTGTTATACAACATTATTGTGGCACTAGAAAACTAATACAATTGCTTTGCCTCTACTCTGTGAACTAGTTGGGAACAAGGACTCTATTAACTGTTTCCCCCATACTTACAACAATTGCCCTAATACATTTTGGTTGAATTGAACTTGTTGAAGACCACTATTTTTCCTTTCCCAAAGGAAGTTGCATTCTATATCTTATATGTAATAGTTAAATGAAAAATTTCATCTCCCGCTTTAAGGAATTCTAAACAAAAATAAACATTTTGAAAAGAGGATCTATGATCTCCCTAAATTAATCAACAAATGCAGAAAACTAATTCAGCACTTCTACTCTCAATCTTAAACTTGTCAAAAAAAGTAGAAAAATTTTTTTTCTTAATGGTCATTGTGTAATGTGTTGCATTTCCCTAAAAGTAATTGTGGAAAATGTGGCCAGGAAAACAAGAAAACTTTGAAAACATCATCGGTGTCTTTTTTTCACCAGAAATAGCCTTCCTCCAATGAACAAATTTTAGCTCTGTACACTTTTAATGTATACTGCATGTATTGGTTATCTCTCCTGCTTCATGCACTTGATAAGAAACTATTTATTACATACATTTTTAGAATAAAAATCACCTGTAAATTTGCAAGGCTAGCAGACATAAATAAGGAATGTTCTCACTTCAGTATAAATAATGAAAACCACACACTTAGGTTATAGGTGTGGAAAAATTTGGAATTCTAGGATTTGGTATATTTGGAAAGATTGTACTGAACTCCCTCACAGAAGACATTTCTTTCAAGCATTGAAATACTCAATTTATGTTAGGATATTTCACTAAGCTGCTAGTCCAAAAGTAACAAATATCAAGCTTACAATGGGTGTGGAATTGAATGACTTTGCTTACTTCCAAGGGATTTAATTTATTTTTAATAAAATGGGTGGCTTGAGGCACAAAGTAATCATCTCTCATTCTTCAGTTAAATTGTAGAGCCTCACTTCTGAAATATTTTTTTGCTCTCCCTACCTGTAAATCACATTTTACTTTCTTTGTCATAGATTATAGGATATAGATATAATAGTGACATTAAAAATTGCCCCAGAGGGTAGGGATTATAACCATTTAAAAGATGACTGAGAAACAAAACACAAATATTAACCCAGATATTCACTTTTTAATGTTTGTTCTTCTTTTCTGAATTCAGTTACCAGGAAATAGAAATTATATGAAATATAAGTTGAAGACTATTTTTAATCACTTTAATTTATAAGACACTGGTCATTTTCTTTTTTACTGGTGTTACATTTTAGGCAGTATTGATACCTTAAATTTTTGGCTCTGTGGTTTTGAATATATAAGTTTAAAGGCTTAAATTATCCATTGGGTAGATCCATAGTACAAACTAATGTTTGCCAAATATACACCATTTACTAATGTTTTGATTTGTAGTAACATATCTTAGTTCACAACAAATTTTCTAAGAGATCACTGGTTACTAGTTTATGTTAGAAAAATGACAAAATGATAAAGCATTAACTTTGGTTTCTCCAGTATAAAAAAGCACCCTTGTGAACCCTAGTCTATCTAACAATAAATAATTTGTTTTTTAAAAATAACTATTACAAGAAGATACCAACACACCTGCACAAAGGACATATATGGAACATATTTCTGAAATCAACTGAAAGGAAACTACCTTTAAAAAATTGTAACATTATAATTTTATGACAATACCTGAAACTATGTAAGTTTTCCAAAGAACCAAGAACTGGTGAAATGGCAATCGAAAGTAGTCAAAATGGAAATAGTCTTGGCTGCATCAATTCATAAGATCTGGAAATGAGACTGGATGAAACAGAAGGAAGGGCATCTATTTAAGTGAAGGAGAAGATCTGGGGAGAAAAGGGCAAGTAATGCATTATATATATATATTTCTTCCTCTATAATCTTGGGGTAAAAAATCTTGATTTTGGTGTCACTCAGATGGGTCATGAGTGATTCTAAGATGGTGGGCTTCCTTAGAAAGTCAACGGTTGCTTCTTCTCCCCAATAGAAGCAATAATGGCTGACCCAGAGAATTCTAAGTTTTAAATGGGTTTAGAAAGACTAATTTACATAAGTTTATAGAAAAGAAGAACAATAACTCTGACCCAAAACAACAATAATATATAGGCAAGGTAATAGGAAACAACTTTATTAAATTCTGATATTAAACACAATCAAGCTGAAATGATTTGTATTTTCTATTGGCTGGCCACGTTGACCAATTTATTCAAGAACTGGCTTTTTGAAAACAACAACAACAACAACACATAAATGTATCTATAAAGTCTTTACCCTAGAATTTTTATTTATTACTTGCATGGATTGACAATACCTGCTATACCAATCACAAATAAGACTCAGTCTGAGCTCTCTTTGTCTCTCCTGTTTCCATGGAATATAACTGAGAGTCTGACAGCCCAAGGCTGCCACAACCTGAACAGCATTTGTTTACAGGCCCATAATATGAAAACAACTTTGACTTCAAATCTGGGCCTCTAAGGTTTTAGAGATATAGCCTTATGGCGCTCAAGTAAAGCAATGGGTAGATTCAGAGTCCAAACCAAAATCTGTTAGCTTCCAGAGGTGTCTTACCCTTAATACCTACCATTGTAGTATCATAAAGCCTCCTCATATGGTTTTATCATTTCAGATTCACAATAATTGTACAAGGCTTTTGTGTTAGGGTACACAAAATTTTACCTTTTATACTGATGAGAAAAGCTAAGGCTAAGAGTTGTCAGTGACTTGGTCAAGGTAGGAAGTTGCTTCCATTTGATTGCCAAGGTTCTGTTGGATTCCAGTAATCATCCTCTAATTGGATAGAACATGAAGAACATTGTTTCCCAGTGTCTGTAATGGTGGATTTCAAGAGAATTCCGAAGTAATGGTCAGCAAGAAACATAGCTTCCAATTTTCTTGGAAACAAGACAGCATTTAACATGGGCAATGGACTAGTTGACAGGACATATACTAGAATAGAATAATTAATTCTGCCCCAAATCCATGTTATTTTCAGGCTATTTTCTAAAAGTACTTCCTTTTCAACTAAATTCTGTCCTAAAATTTGTGTTTTGTAGATCAAAAAATGAATAAATAATGGAAGGACCTAGCACTTTCAAAAGAATTCTGTTCGCAGTTTTGAGGTTTAATTCCTCTGAATTCTGCCGACACTATTTCCTTCAAAAGTACTTCTTCAAAGTACTTTTTGATACTCTTTCAAATGCTTACATCAAGAACATTTCATTCCCTGGATTTAATAGAATTTCTTGCTATATTAGGCAGCATGCTTTTAGTTGCAAGGAAAATAATTAAATAAGCTAATTTGATCCAAAAGGGCAATTTCTTATAGGAATACATTCACACTGGGCAGCAAGGCACTCAGGCCTCTGAAATGACCTGGGATAGGGGACTGTTCTATATGCAGGACCTAAGAAGTACTTGAACTGGTTACTTTGAGTAGAGTTTAATGAAAAGACCACTTCCAAGGATATGGGCAGAATTTGCAGTACCAACAAGGGCTTAGTAAAAGCAGGAAGATATTGCCATACTTAGGCTTGAAAGAGCAGGGTCAAAGCAGGGAGCATCTAGAAGGTAGCTGTATCCATATCACCCCCTAAAGGAAGAAGGACCTATCCTTGATGGCCTCATTCTCCTCCCACCCTTCTATAGGCTGGAACCAATCAGAAGCCAGTGGTCCAGAGAGCCTGATAGTTCATTTGTAAGGATCAGACCCTTGGGTCACAGAGTAAAGGAGGAAAGGGTGGAAAGTGGTTTAGATGGGCAAACAAAAAAATTCAATATGTTAAAGTTCATCCTCATCATTTTAATATTTTTGTACTTCATGTATTTTATAATAATTCATATTTCCTAACAATTCTATATTAAGAGGTATTCATTTTTATAACCAGAAAAAAAACAAAACACTTTTGAATGATTCTAGCATAAGTGTGAGCACAAACAATGTGCCTGCACACATACAGGCATGCTGAACTTCCATATCTTCCCCTCATCTCACCAGCTCCCCTAGTCCTCGTCCCCTAACCCCATTCACACACATCCCTCATCATCTCATATTTTCTTAAGGAAGAATTACTCTGTATTAAATAGACTTGCATTCTAGTTCCAGCTCTGCCAAATTGTTCAGTGATCATGAACAAGTCACATAAACTCTCTCTAGGCTTCAATTTCCTCTACTGTTCAAAGAAAAATCTTTCATTTCAGTAAAACTTTTAATGAACCAATCTCCTTCTAACATTTTTTTTTCCAGACACTGCATTATGTTTTATGGTTTCTGCATTAGGGTTCTGAAATTATCTTTGATTTCAAAATGGTCCAATCTCTATGAAACACACCAATATCATTGTTTCCCAGAGCACAATATCTACAAATTAACTTCTCTAGTAAAACATACTTTCTAAGATATCAGCTATTTAATGCAAGTTACTTAATGCTTAAAATCACATAAAATCTATAATAGAGGAAAGGGACCTTGGGTTCAAATCCTAGCTCAGTCACTTTGCTATCTCAAATGGACACAAAATAAAAATCATTTAGTCTCATTTTCCTCATCTATTAAAAAAGTCATCCCACTGCTTGTTTTCCTAGTTTTACTTGCTGCTATAACAAATACCACACAGTGGATTGGATTAAGCAACAGGAATTTATTGGCTTACAGTTTTAATGCTAGGAGAACTCCAAAACTGAGGCATCAGCAAGGCTATACTTTCTCCCAAAAGTCTGTAATATTTTGGTGCTGGCTGCTGGCAATCCTTGGCGTTTCTTGGCCTGTATCCCTTCCTCATGTTACATGGCAATATCCACTCCTTTCTCTTCTGAGTCTGTTTACTTCTGGCTTCCAGCTCTTCCTTGTGGCTTTCTCTCACTATGTCAGAATTTCTTCTATTTATCTAGTGATCTGTATTAAGACCCAACCTCATTCAGCTGACTACACTGTAACTAAAAATAATATCTTCAAGAGATCCTATTCACAATGGTTTCACACCCACAGGAATGTGGATTAAGATTAAGGACATGACTAAATTAGGGTACATAATTTAATCTACCACACTATATTAGTTTTCTATTGTTACTGTAAAATATACCACAAATTTAGTGGGTTAAAGAACACAAATGCATTATCTTACAGTTCTGTAGGTCAGAAGTTTAGTATGAGTCTCATCAGGCTAAAACCAAGATATCAACATGGCCTCAGGCCTTTTCTAGAGACTCTAAGGGAGAGTCCATTTTCTGATCATTCAGATTGTTGGCTGAATTTAGTTCCATGTGGTAGAATAAAGGTCCAATTCCTTGCTGGTTGTCAGGGGTGGGGGGTCCCCTTAGCTCCTAGAGTCCTCTGTCCAGTCCTTGCACATAGCCCTAGATATATCTCAGAACCAGTAGCAAGGATCTTTAATGATCCTTTTCAAGCCACTATGTCTTGGATGTTTCTTATATCATCACATCTCTCTCTCTCTCTGACCACAGTTGAGAAAGAGTCTCCAATTTAAGGGCTTTTGTGTGTAGAATAGCTTCACACCCATGTAATCCAGGATTATTCTTCCCCATAGTCTCAGTGTCCATGCCCTTAACACACCTGCAAAGTCTCTTTTTGTCATGAAAGGTAACATATTCACTGACTCTAGGGATTAGAGTGTGGACATCCTTAAAGGCTCATTATTCTGCCTACCACAATCCTGAATGTTTATGGTATGAAGGGGATTAAATGAGATAATATATATAAAATATTCAGGATGGATCCTTGTAGAAAATAGATTGTCAGTATGAGTAGTGTTATGAGCAGAAAAGCAGGGACTCTAGAGGATGGTAGAGACTGAAAAAGGACTCCACAAATGCTGAATTGAAGAAAGAGAAAAATATCAGATCCAGTATCTTAAACTTGAAAGTGAACATGTATTATAAAGGGAACATAGACAACAGCAAGGAAATAGAATAAGGGGAAAGAAGTGTCAAAGTGAAAACTTATCACACACACAAAAACAACAACAAAATAAAATCCTAGATTACAAAGAGAAGCTAATCAACTGAACAAACCTATCAAGATAAACTGATGCCTAGACACCAACAAAAAATTATAACCCATACTAAGTAACAGGAAGACACGGATCAGTCCAATGATCCAACTAAAAAACAGGAGGAGATGCAGAACATGGAACAACTAATCAGAGATGTCCAAACAAATATCATGAATAAACTTAATGAAGTGAAGGAAGAGATTAAGGATATTAAGAAAAAACTAGGAGAACACACTGAAGAAATTTAAACATACATAGAAAGATAATGGATATGATGGTGATGAATGGCACAATAGAAGAAATAAAAAATACACTGGAAGCACATAACAGCAGATTTGAACATGCAGAAGAAAGAATCAGTAATGTGGAAGACAGTACAGCTGAAATCAAACAGATAGTAGAACAGATAGAAAAAGATAGGAAAAATCCAGCAGGGTCTCAGAGTTTTGAATGACAGCACAAAACGCACAAACATACGCATTATAGGAATCCCAGGGGAGAAAAGAAAGGAAAGAGGACAGAAGGTGTGTTGGAGGAAATAATGGCTGAAAATTTCCTAATCCTATTGAAGGGCATGGACGTACATATCCAGGAAGCGCAATGCAGCCCAAGAAGTATAACTCCTAACAGGCCTATTCCAAGACATATACTTGTCAAATTGTCCAATGCTCAAGACAAGAGAGAATACTGAAAGCAGCAAGAGAAAAGATAACCATCACATACAAGGGAAGCTCGATAAAATTAGGTGCTGCTTTCTCATCTGAAACCATGGAGGCAAGAAGGCAGTGGTATGACATAGACAAGGTGTTAAAAGAAAAAAAA
>JAQZBX010047767.1:0-20380 GCA_029593785.1 Cabassous unicinctus
ACCTGTGAAGACTTCACTAACCTCCATAGTTTGAGTCCAAACTTCTGGATCATCTTCAGGAGGATTTCATAGTAATATCAGAATATTGAATATATTAGTTCTATGTTTGCAAATCCATTTTGATGAAATTTCTTCAATAAGAAGAAAATAGTGTTACTGATTTCTTTATTCCCAGAATAATATTTAATGCCTATCATCAAGTATTTGAAGAATAAATGTTTGTTGAATGACTAAATAAAAAAAAGTTTAGATAATAACATTAGACAATTGCCGGTAATTATGGTCTATGGCATATATTTATTATATTTTTTCCATTCCCTCCTATTTTTAACAAAATATATAACTATTAGTCAAAACAATATAGGGTATTGTGGGAGAAGTATTGCATGGGAATTCTGCATATTTCATGATTGTTTGTAAGTTCACAACTTCTCATATACATAAGAAATAATCATGTAAATATATGAGGATGAAAGTGAATAAACAGATACCTATAACAATTTTAGAGAAAGAAGCAGCAGTGAAAGCGGATAAAGTTTGCTGAATTAAAGACAAAGGGAAGGATTGGAGAAGGAAGATATTTTAGTGTACCTACTACATACTTTAACTCAGATATTTTAAATAGGCAAGACCTTGTATGATTTCACTTTATTTACGAATGTACCTTGTTATGTCCTTAAAGTTACCACCAGTAAAAGGGTCCCCTTTAGCTATAACACATTCCCCCAGTACCAGTGATGATTCTGTGACTCACCATGACATTACCAAAGAAGGGTCTGAGATCATCAATGCAGATTCTTCCGTGAGTGAGGGATGAAGTTGGAAGCTCTGCTCCCAGGAAGGGCAGGGAAATGGAGCTACTGATGAGGTCTATAGAGTAAAATTGTGTTTCCTCAGAAGACTTGGGGTAGTTTATGAGAAGTATTTAGGTTTTCTTTACCTTTGGGATTTATTTCCAATGAGTGTAATTAATGACATATTCTTTTGTCTCTCTTCTCCATGAGACATTTAGCTCTCTGGAGGAAAGAAAGAAAAACACAATGCAAACTTGTGCCAGTTTTGAACTTCGGGAGGCTGCTTTGGAGCTCCATTATTATCTCTTATCCCAGTGACTCCATTCTCCCAGCAGGAGGTCCTCTCTCTTTAGGTGTGGGGGCTGGTATTGCAAGATTTCCCATAATGATTTCCATGTTGCTGAATCTGGAGAGTGATACTGGATACACTAAAACATCTTCTGTCTGATCTGTCTCATCTGGCACTGGCTCTCATTCATGAGGCTGTCCTCTCCAAATAGGATTTCTTTTTGTCTCACTGCTTTTGTGTTTTTTCCCCATAGTTAGAAATATCTCTTCAACTTATCCAATTGTTTGTTTCCTCAGTCATTCAACAAATATTTATTCAGAATACCCTATGGTTATCACTAAAATATGTTCTGGGCATGGAGATAGATGTAAGGTATGGTGCTTGCTCTCATACAACTCCCTGTCTAAACAGGCCAAAAGACATGGCAATAAATACATACAACACCTCAAGGTGGTATATGCAGAACTGGTGAAATATAATTCCATATGAATGAAAATTGCCTTTTCCATGTCTGCTTAAATCTCTCCTGGGCATTTGTCAGGGATTACCTTGAAGCTATGGATCACATTGTGCAGTATTGACAGCTTAATCAAAGGAATCCTTCCTATCCATGAACACAGAATGTCTGACCATTCCCTTACTTCTCTAATTTCTTGCAACAGTAATTTCTAGTTTTCAGTGACTAAGTCCTTCAAATATTTAGATAAAGTTTGGTGTTCTTTTAGATGTTATGGTATATGAATTTTTTTAAAAGCACCTTTAAGAATGATCTTTGCAGGTGTATAAAACACAACAAATTTCTGCATGTTAAGGTCTTACCTTGGAGTAGATGTGGCTCAAGTGGTTGACTACCTGCCTCCCACATAGGAGATCCTGGGTTTGGTTCTTGGTGCCTCCTATAGACACAAAAACAAATAACAAGTAAAAGAAACAAACAAAAAAAAAACAACTCAGGAAAGTCAATGTGGTTCAGTGGTTGAGTGCCTCCTTCCCACACATGAGATAATGGTTCAATCCCTGGCACCCTGTACATAAAAACAACAACAACAACAACAATAAAAAACTTTGTAACTTGTATTTTGGCTGCATTAATTTATGAGTTCCATAGGTTTCTTGTGTAAGCTTTGGCATGTTCTCTACAAAGGCTCATGACATCACTGAAAACAGGTAGTTTTATTTCTCCCTTTCTAATTTGGATGTATTTTATTTAGTTTTGTAGCCTAATTTCCTAACTACCAGTACAGCTTTGAATAGCAATAGTGAAACAGGCATCCTTCTCTTGTTCCAGACCTCAAGGGAATGGCTTTCACTCTTTTCACACTGAGGATAAGATCACCTGTGTTTTTACAGTGATGCGGTTTATCATGTTGAAGAAGTTACATTCTAGTCTTATTTTTTGAGTGTTTTTATTGATTAGCTTCTCTCTCCTCTAGAGTTTTATTTAGTTGGTGGTTCTCTGTGTGTGCTAAGTTTTCTCTTTGACACTTTTTCTTCTTATTTTGTTTCCTTGCTTCTTTTATGTTACCTTGAAGGGAAAAGATTAGTGCCAGAGAATCGAACGATGTGAGAAAGGAAGAAGGATAATAGTAATAGTAATGAAAGTTAGTAGAGGGGTCAAATAGGACTTAGTGAAATGAATATTTAACTTGTGTATGCAGTGTAGAGTAATAGGAAAAAAAGTGGAGTACCTACAATGGGCTGGGAAACCAAATAGAGGAATATATATATAATGATTTAGAAGGCTAGAATGATGAGGAGGGAGAGAAAGAGCAAAGAAAGAGCTAAAAGGAAAAAGCTAATATTATTTAAAAAAAGAAGAAAACAAAATAGATAGAATAGAGATTGACACCCTATAGTTGTGGGCTAATGAAAAAGCGTGGTGTCTAAGAACCACAACAGAAAGCAGAAGGCAGAGAGATGAGGGAAGGATAAGAGATAGCTTGTGATTCAATATCAGTATAGACAGATAATAGGAAATCACTGAAGAAGAAGCACAGCAAAGAAGAGACAAGCTAGTAGCACCTAATTTTAAAAAAATCAAAGCAAAAAGAAGGGGGAGGAAAGAGGAAAGAAAAGCAAGAGACAACAAATAAACAGAGAAAAGCCAAACAACACACCATCAAGCAGTCAAACAAAGCTAAGGAGGAAGTGTTCCTTCTAGTGTACTTGTGGATCCTCTCAGCCTGCTTGCATTTATCAATTTCCCTTCAGGGTTCTATCAGTAGGTTTTGAGGCAGATTTTTGTTATTATAATAAATTAAGAACAGGAATTCATTTTTTAAAGTGACTGTCTTTTTTTAGGGAGGGGTATAAGGGACCCAAAAGAGTCCTCTGCTAGATCACCCCCTTCACCAAGGGGACCCTAAATATGGTCGTGGAAACTAATCAAGCTCTACTCACTTCCTGACCTCCCCAGGAGCACTGAAGCTTTGATGCTTGCCAGTGCAGAGCGATAAAATTGGCTGACTCCGCCCCCTCTGGGGCCAGGCCTCAGTATCAGCGGGCTGCTGGGTAAATCAAGTTTGCTCAGCAGTTTTGCCTCTCCCCTCAGCCTGGAACTGTTTTGAGCCGGCTTATCTGCTCCCCAAAGCTATGAGGAGGTCCAGGCAGCCAAATCCACAGAAGTTAAACCCCTCTTCACCTTCTGTCAGATCCCTCCCTAACTCAGAGTATGCTCCCTCAGAGTATGCTCCCTCATGCTGGCAGGCAGCGGGAGCTGCAGATGTAGGATCCATGGCTCCAGCCAGCCATTTTCTGTGTGGTCAGGGCTCAGCCATCTGTGTTGACCACCAGAGGCAGGCTCCGAACTCACAAATCTCCACCGATCACTCCACGCCATCGATCTGCGCACTGCTAGATGACCCAAGCTTCTCACTCCATGCGCCCACAGCACAGACCCTTGGGAAGGACCCTGTCCACAATCGGCCGTACCCGGAGTTCTAGTTCATGAGTACCCACATAGATCGACGCCATCTTGGTCTCCTTTTAATATACTATTGACTTAACAAGCTAGTTTTTGTTGAGTGATTTTGGATCTCTATTTTTAATGGAAATTGGTATTTGGTTTTCTTTCCTTACGTCTTTATGTAGCTTTGATATCACAATAATTTTAGCCTCAGAGAACGAGCTTGGAAAAGAAACACTGATTTCAAGTTGGAAGATTTTGAGAAGTATTATTATTATTTCTTCTTTGAATATTTTATAGATTTCACTATGGAAACTGTCTGATCCTAGACTTGTATTTTTTGAGATATTTTTGATGACTATTGGGATCCCGTTTCCTGTTATAGTTTTGTTGAGATTTATTTATTTTTCCATTAATTTAGGTAAATTGTGTGTTTCTAGGAATTGGCCCGTTTTTCTGCATTATCTAGATTATTGGTATACAATTGTTCATAGTATTCATTCATAATCACTTTAATATCAGCAACATCTTGAAGAGTCCCCAATTTCATACTGGATTTAATAATTTGTACTGCTCCTTTTTTTTTTTCAATCTAAATAAACCTTGACTATTTTATTGAAATTTTGTAATAATCAATTTCATTAGTTCTCTCAGCTGTTTTTTTATACTCTATTCTATTTCTTTCCACTTAAATACTTATTATTACTTCCTTCTACTAGTTTTAAATTCATTTTGCCTTTCTGTTTCTATTTCCCACAAGTCTGTAGATAGTCTGTTAGTTTGTGATTTTTTAAAAAATATGAAGATTCACACCTATAAATTTCTCTGAATCTTTAAAACTCATCCCTAAACTAGTCTAACAAAAGGAATTAATTTAGCTAAAATTAAAAAATAAAATTTACCGTGATGGCTAACAGAATTCAAATAATAGCTGTAATTTTGGCAGATGCTCATCACTGAAGAACTTGAGATTCTATATTAGTGAATAGGTTTCACATGAAAATGAAGTCCAAAATTCTCCTAAGTGGAATCTCTGGTTAGAGATTCCTGTATAAAAGTGGGATCTTTGGAATTATAGTGGCATTGTAAAGGTTAACAATGCATAAACACATCAACCAAATGTGAGCATCGAGATAAACACTTGCCCCGACACTGGTGCTACATATTAGAAATCCCTCTTTATGACAAGCCCTTGTTCAGTTTGAAATCACCACACTTTTTTGGCCTTAAAAGCTGTAAGTGGAAAATTTAATGTTAAATTTTTATGGCTTTCTAAAAGTAAAATAAAGTTAAATTTAAATCCTCTCTTTCCACTGAGACCTCCAAGAATACAAACAAATATGGGTCCAATAACTAAGTGCCAGAAGAAAAGCAGACAATGGAAAAAGTAATTGTTACAGATTTTGAAATTATTCAGAAAATATGAAACAACCTTTTTAAATGAGTTTTAGATAGCTAAAAATATATATTGCAATATGTAAAATGGCATAAACATATTTCAATAACAAATAAATAGAATCTCTAATTGCTGAAATATACAATGATGACATTTTAAAATATCCATGTAGTGGAACTGGGAGAAATTCAGCTGCAATGGAAACCAAGTCCCACCCACCCTGAAATAAAAATTTAGAAAACTAATCAGATTTACATCTGTGGAATTTCTGATGTCTGACACTTTCTCTGTGTCCCTCCAGTTACTAACAGTAAAGAATTCCCTCCCATGATATTTTCTTCCCACAGCAAAAGAAAACTTCTGTGGTTCATTCCAGTGATTTTTTTGTTCCACAGGTGGTTTCCTCCTTGGACAATAAATAAATGCAAAATATCCTCATTGTGGAAACTTCAGGAGATATAACACATACGTAACCACATTTGGGATGATGTATCTCAGAGCTATGCATGTGCTTACAAATATTCTGAGATGGGTGATCTGGAAGTGAGGGGAAATGAGAATGGTGTCATTGGGTAAGACAAAAGGAGATGAAATTCAGGACCTTCTCATCCAATACTCTTACTCTACATTTGTTTCTCTTGGAAACTCAGCTCTTGGCAGTGGAGGAAGGAATTGTTGCTTCTAAGTTTGACAAAAACTCACTTTGACACTAACTATGTTATTATGGTGCATTCTATGAGGTAAATACTATGTTACTGATTTCAACTATGTCTTAGTTTAAATGATGTTCCCTGGAAGTGAGGGTGTTTTTTCTCACTTCCCTCACTCTGGGCAGTTAATCTTCAATTGACAGTGTTCATCTTTTTTAAATTTCTCATGGTACAGTCCCAAAATAATTATTCTATTTAAACAACATAATACAACTGAACAGAACAGAGCTCACACAAAATGAGTCTTTTCCTCCTTATATATAACATATATTTCATGGTTTACAGGCAGGAATCAAGTCTCCTACTTCTCCAAGAAAAATACTAGTATTTCCCTCTGTAACCTAGTCTTTATCCCTCACTTAATTTGTGGAAGTTTCCTTAGCTGAAATCTATATTTTAGGTACTCCAAGTTTTACCTTTAAAAAAAAAACCCTAAATACCATTTAAGTTTCCCTTATAGCCAACAAGGTGATTTTTTTTCCTGGAGACATTTATAGATTCTTAAAGAGTAAATTTAGTTTTCCATCAAAACAAATTTCTACTCTCAGTGTAGAGTGAATCATTACTGTTTACAGAGAATGTAGGGTCCTGGTGAAGAGTAAAATTCTTCTGAAAGAAACAGGAAAACTTTTCTTCTTTGAGAGAAAAATAGAAGACACAATAATTGGGAAAGAAATGAAAATCTATATAAGTATGTAAGTTCTAGAAGGATATATCAGAGTTGAAAAGCTCTCCATCACTTACTCATGACATGTGTGTAAAAAATCTTAGCATATGAATTAATGCATCAAAAAGGTATTTAGAAATGCAACAGGAAGGTTCTTAGGGAATTTTGAAAGAAATACAATCATGCTATCTCCTTAATTACATTCAAAATATAAGTAAGTTTCACATCCACCGTCAAGTCTACACCATATCGGGTGTGAGGTGGGTGTGGTACATGGCTCTCTGCACCCTTTCTACCTCTTTCTGGCTTGTGTTCCTGTCCTTCAGAGGATGGGGAACTAGCAGGGGTAGTGCTTATTTAACCAATCCTTATAGGCATGAGCCTCCTACTACCTGATTGCAGAAAGGAGGCATATTAGTGGAGCCAATAATTTTAGTGGTGTCTTCTTGATTACACAGTGTTCCTGATGGTAACATAAGTATCAACTTTCTTAGCCTATCTGTTTTTAAGTGTTTCCCATACTTTTAATTACTTGAAACACATAAATCTAGTTTCTTCAATAAGATGAGTATGCATGCTTAAGTTATTTCCCAAAATTCTTTTTTAATTAAAATTTTTTTTTATTTTTATTTTTAATGAAGTTTTAGATTACATAAATGTTACATAAAAAATGTAGAGGACTCCCATATGTTCTACTCCCACACACTTCCAAACTTTCCCACATCAACAACATCTTTCATCAGTGTGATACATTTGTTACAATTGATGAACACGTATTGAAGCACTGCTACTAAACATGGACTTTTATTTAAATTTTAGTTAACACTGTCTTACACAATTTTATACTAATGATAAAATATTTAATAGCCTGTATCTGTCATTGCAATGACATGCAGGACAATTCCAATTTCCCTAAAATGTCCCCATATTACTCCAATTCTTCTTTTTCCTTCCCCTCAGAACCTCTGGTGGGCACTGCCTTTATATCAATGATAAAAGTTCTTCCATTGATATAACAATAAGTGTATAATCGAATAATAATAAGTTTACTTTAGTCCAATGCTCATTGCCCAAAATGAACAATGGATTAATGTAAAAATTTTTAAAAACTTTTACTTGGAAAGAGATTTCTGCTTGAAAAGAAGCCGTACATGTAAACTATTTGTACAAGAATTGATTGCAAAAGCACAGTCTTGCAGTACATGAATCTGGGAATTGATATATCATATTGTTGGGAGTGAGAACACCAATGACACTATTTCCATGGGATAAATGTACATGATTGTGTATGCATAGCTTCGAAAAAATTATTCAGAATATATTGTTTGTATTAACCTCTAAAGACATTGCCTAGAAAAGGTTTTGACAAAATGACTAGTTTATGTGATAAATGATTTTGCTGGGAATCATAACTCAAGGAATGTGGAGTGAGGTGAGGCTCTTACTTGCACAGGAGAGACTTCCAAAAGGAAATGACAAGCTGAGGATTTTTAATTCTCAGATTATGGTCCAATCAAATCGAGAAATTTTATAAAACTGCATGAATGCAGTATCTTTCCAAGAAAATTGCAGTTCTGAGGTGTATGACATCAGATTCTGTATCTGTATCTTAATAAATTACAAAATGGAAATGAATTCACTGATTTTCCAAAGAATGAGAAGTAAATGCAAATACATAAAGAATTATTTTTGAAAATGACCAATAGATCAGAGAAGTCACTAATTCCAAAATGCCACTCTGTTTTGCTGTTTGTTGTGATGGCCCAGGAATCGGGTGATGAATGAAGCATTCACCTTACTCTATCTCAAACAGTACACAGTAGGTCTACATAAACACTTGCAATCGTGGCCTACTCTCTGGCTTTAATTGTTTAAAAAGATGTAGTAGGAATTGGGGAAAACACCACATTGGTTTTATAATCTGAAAATGTGAACTATTATTATAGGAAGTGCTGAGAGAAATTTCCTGAGAATGACAATCTTACCTCACTGGAAAAATCACAGAAATTATTGAGACCATCAAAGTTTGAAGATCAGGGATTGTGTTGTTGATTACAACCTCACTCAATTTATGATTGACAATGTGCAGGAAAAGGGAGCATATTGGAGATAGAAAGAGGATTATTGTAAAGCACTCAGACAATGTCTCCAGTTCAGGATGTGACTTCTTTCTGGAGCCAGTGAACAAAAAACCTGGTAGCTGGTACACAGTCTTTGCTATGAGTGATTATTTTTCACCAAAATCATATAAATCAAACACTTGGTTTCATCTGGCAGTGACTGCAGTATACTTTCATCAGTTCAGAACTTTCTATAATTGTATATATACAGAATTACATGTATTAAATATTTTACTGCTGGAAATCCAATCAGCAGTTTCTGCCTTCAATAATGATTCCAGGGAATATAATATGTGAGATCACATGATGTAAAATAATACAAAAGAAACAGGTGTCCTTGATATACAAAAATTAAATAAATAGAAGATTATTATTTGGCAAATTACAAATTAACTTTCTATACACTTATAAAGAATGTAGATTTAGATCTCCAAGGGTTTGACTTCTGTCAATCATGAACACTTTTCTAAACTTGAGACAAAGAATCCTTTTATAGAGAGACTTTTTCTCAGCTTATTTAAAGCCTGCTTTATGTCCTTGTTTCTAAGACTGTAGATAAATGGGTTCAGCATGGGAGTGACCACCATGTACATCACTGAGGCTATTGCACTTGCCCTTGAGTTTTGTGTAACATCAGAGCTTAGATACACTCCAAGTGTTGTACCATAAAACAAGGTCACTACTGAGATGTGAGACCCACAAGTGGAAAAGGCTTTACACTTGCCCCCAGCTGTGGAAATTCTCAAAATGGAGGATACAATCTTGGAGTAAGAGAAAACAATCCCAGTGAGTGGAATAACACCCAGAAGTCCAGATGCAAAATACAGCACTAGGTCATTGAGGAAGGTGTCAGAACAAGCAAGTTGGAGTACCTGATTAAGTTCACAGAAAAAATGCGTGATTTCCAACTCTATACAAAAAGATAATTTCAAAATCATTAAGCATACTAAAAGGGAGAACAAAACACTCAGTAACCAGGAAGCCAGTAGCAGGAGGCCACAGACCCAGGTGTTCATGGTGACCATGTACTGCAGGGGGTGGCAGATGGCCACAAAGCGGTCATAAGCCATCACAGTCAAGAGGGAGTTGTCTAACTGTCCAAAAAGCATGTAAAAATATATCTGACTGAGGCAGTTTTCAAAAGTTATGATTTTTCTTTCTGTCTGGATGTTCAGCAGCATCTTTGGTACAGTAGTGGAGGTGAAACAGATATCTGAAAAAGACAGGTTAGAGAGGAAGAAGTACATGGGTGTGTGGAGGTGGGAGTCTGAGATGATGGCCAGGATGATGAGCAGGTTCCCTATGAGGGTGACCAGGTACATGGACAGGAATAGCCCAAAGAGGAGGGACTGCACTTCTGTATCTTCTGAGAGACCCAGGAGTAAAAATTCTAAAACATATGTTTGGTTTTCTCTTTCCATGTAGATGATGAATTTCCTGGTAAAGATATCAGAGCAATGCAATTTTAGCCAGAAGCAGTGATCAGAAAAATGTAATAAATGGTATGCTTTGTATTGTAAACACTTTAAGTTAATATTCTTATTGATTTTATATTTTATCTATTGTCTTAATCTGAAAATATCATGGAAAACATATGTTCCTCCTTCTCCTTGATGCTTTTGCTGATAGGAACACTTGTCCATAATAGAAAACACTTTGTCATGGCAATATTTTCCATAACAAATTGTCTCAGACTTTATTTTAATCAACAAACATTATAACCAGTCTTTTTGTGACAAAATAGTGGGGAAGAGCAAAATTGTAGGAATCACATTACCTGGTTGCAACACTTACTATAACAACAATAATTAAACAGAATCCAATTGATTAAATAGACAAACCTACACAAATGGAGTCCACTGATGTTTCACAGAGGACAATGGCAATTCGATGTAGAAAGTATGGTCTTCTCAACAAGTGAAGCTAGAACAATAGGATGCAATCATGCCAAACAAAAAAAGGAACTTAGGCACAGATTTTATTCATTTCACAAAAATTATATCAAAATGAATCATATCCCTTAAAAGTAAAATTCATTTTAAAATCGCTAAACTAATACATAAAGAAAATCTAGGGGCTCATGTTATGGTAATGAGTTTTTAGATATAGCAACCAAAGCTTGATCCATGAGAGAGTAAAATTTATGTTAGTTTTTATTCAAATGTAAAATTTCTGCTCTGTGAAAGACATTGATAAGGGATTAAAGAAAATTTAAATATTAGGAAAAAATATTTACTAAACATATCTGATAAATGATTTGTATACAAATGTACATATTACTCTTAAAACCACAAAATAAGAAAACAAATGCTGAATTTAAAAATGGCCAAAAGGTCTGAACAGAATCCTATCCTAAGAAGATATACACTTGCCAAATAAGCACACAAAAAGAAGGTCAACCTCGATGGCACCTGGTATTATTGCCTCGTGCCAACTAGAAATGCATCTGGAAAAAGATCTTGACCAAAAGGGAGAAATATTAAATACAAATGAGTTTTTATGACTAAGAGATTTCAAAGTGGTTTGGGAGGTCTTTCCCAATATTAATCTAATGCACGGCTCAGCAGGATCTCATTGACTGCCACAGTGAACAGTGCATCAAACAGCAGGGATACTGATGGCTTTAGACACTTCTAGACACTATAAGCAGGGAAGAGAATCTCAGGATTCAACACCCTGTCAGTGGGCCTTACTTTGGAATTTATGTTTCCCAGTGTAAAAGAGTTAGAATCATTTATAGATTCCCAACACATGGCTCTTCTGTCCCTTTTATTTCAACCAATAATTAGCAATATACCTGTTAAAAATATATATCCCTGTGCCAAATCTTTGGTCACTTCAAGTGCCGGTTGAGCCCTGAATTTAAGAACAGTTTCAACGCCTACTCTCCAGTTCATTGGATTCACCCAGGAAAACGAACAAGGAGATGGTATTGGACAACACCCAACACAAGGAACAGTCTGTACCTGCAAGCAAGCTAGTTCCATCCATTTGCCCCATGGGATCTAAGCCCCCTCTAAATTAGAAATAGAGTGGGCATCACAATCCCTAAATTCTCAAGATTTGGGAAGGAAAAATGGACTAAAACAGACTTATTATTATTCTAGCAATGGAAGAACTTTTAATATTTATATGGAGACAATGGCCACCAGAAATTCTGAGTGGAGGGAAAGGGAAAAGCAAGTGTTACATGGGGGCATTTTTAGGACAATAGAATTGTCCTGCATGACAGTGCAATAACGGATGCAGGCCATAATACGTTTTGTCATAACCTAAAATTGTGTGGGACAGACTGTTAACGGTAATGTAAACTATAGACCACAGTTAGAAGAAATCCTTCAATATGTGTTCATCAATTGTAAGAAATGTACCATAGTAATGAAAGACATTGTTGATATGGGAAAGAGAGGGTTGGGGAAGGGGGAGCTTATGGGAATCCCATATATGTAACTCATTATGTAACATTTATGTAATCTAAACCTACTTTAAAATTTAAAAATTAAAATAAATAAATAAATATATTTATTTAAAAACTCAATATCGTTTGTCATTAGGGAATTGCAAAATTAAAACCACAATGATATATCAACACTTTTAGAATATATAAAATCCTGAACACTGACAATACTAATTGATGTTGAGTATGTGCAATAGTATGCCTCGCTTTCATTGTTATTGAAAACACAAAATTGATCAGCCAGGAGATAGTTTAGCATTTTCTAGTAAAACTAAACCTAGTCTTACCGTAAAATCCAGTAATTGTGCTTTTAGGTATATATGTGGCTGATATGAAAACTTGAGTCTGCACAAAATTCCACACGTGAATGTTTACAGCAGTTGATTTTGTCGTCTCCAAATCTGAAAGCAAACAGAATGCTGTTCAATAGGTTACCAGGTGAAATCACTGTGCTGTGTCTATACAATGGAACATTGCTGAGATGAAAAGAAATATTCCATCCAGCCAAAAAATATATGGACTAACCTTAAGTGATTATTGCTAAATACAAGAAAACAGTTTAAAATGCTGCATATGTTGATATCAATTATATGACCTTCTGGATAAGGCTAAACAATGCTACAATAGGATGCTCAGAAACTGCCAGAGGACTGAGGAGAGAGAAGGAGGGTTGACTAAGTGAAGCGCAGAGGAATTTTTAGAGCAATGTGTCTATTCTGTATATTGTGTAATTGTAGACACATTACATCATGCATTCGCTAAAATTCACTGAAATTGACAACATAAAGACTGAAACATATGTATGCAAGAAAAAAATCATTTACAAGGTCAAGAGAATTCCACATAGCATGAAAATGTTGCAAATCTATCCAACTATTTAAAAATGTATAATTTGCACTGACAAGAGGGGATGAGGGCAAAGGTGCTGAGAAAGTAATATAGGCTATGAATGGAGCCTATAAAGTGAAGTCAAAAGAAACTGTGCATAAGAAAAGTACTCTAGTAAAGTTGCATTCCACCATGTATGGGTTAACAATTCTAATAATTCTATACATGTCCACTGGAATCAAGAAATTCATAGATAGATGGGAAATGAGGGAATATGTTTCTCACTGTGAAGTGAGTGCTTACAGATAAGCAAGGGGAGGAGGGTGGAATGTTCTATGTGATAATGGTTTAGAGTTAGACACAAGAGTATGAACTCGTGTAGGTGAATATAAACACAGAGGGTTGTATGCAGAAATATTTCTAAACATTAATATGAACATGCTTAGTATACAAACATGTATTTCCTTATACTCTCTGCAGAGAGGGCCTAGAGTACTCAGTAGCAAGGATCACAAATAGTGCCCAGACTTTTGGATTTAACACCATTCTTCATAGGTGTCTTCTTGGAGAAATTGCTGACTCTAGGACAGAAATATGCAAGAAGCACTTGGCACATCTTGTAATACCAAAGAGTAAATAGGTACTAAAATAAACCCCTCAATGATAGGGTCATAGCAAAGAGATGCAGAGTGCAGCTGAAAGAGCTCCAATGGTCAAAAGTAAAACAAATTGAACAAGTAAAGTAGTATTGCTTCACAACACAAAGAATGAAAGAAATGTCATGAATCCATCCTGATACAAATAAATTTTTGATAAAATAAATAAGAAGAGACAAATCTCTCATGCAGAAGAATGCAATAATTTATGTGGCTATTGATCTCTCCAGCCCATGGAGCATAAATCTCAGTCCTGAAAACCTCCTCATGACTGTTTCCAAAGGTGATATAAGGAAAGACAGAGAAATGAGGAACTTTAATCTGAGGGACTTGAAAACATTGTTCATCAAAATAAACATCAACAATGATAAGTCACTTTGATAGGATGCACCCTGGATATTATGTGATGAAATGACTATCTCTGGTGTCTTCCTCCAAGAACCCATTAGTCCAGTATAATCAAGAGAAGAACATGAAAAAATTTTAATTGAGAGATACTTTACAATATACCTGATCTCCATTCCTCAAAACTATGCAGGTTATCAAAGACAAGTAGATTCTGAGAAGCTGTCACTGTAACAAAGGGATTAGGAATTTATGACAAATAAATGTTAGGTACTATTTTGAATGGCAGATGTTAAGAGCAGGGGAAAGGGGATAAGCGGTCCTTAGAAACTCTTTCTCAAATTCTTGCAATTTTTCTGTAAATCTAAACCTGTTCTACTATATTAAGTTTATTAAGATTTAAAATTATTAGTGAAATGCAAAATCCTAGGAACATCGAATCCCAAGATTCAATCCAGATACAGTTACATGCCTTGTACAAGAACATCAGTTTGCTGTAAGTCTCACATCCTTTATCCCTTGAATCAGAATAATGAAACTGATTTTATAGAGTAATTAAAAGAATTGAATAATGACTATAAAATGTCTGAAATTGTGCTTAGTGTTAAAAGCCAATATTTTATACATTATGATTCAACCATACACAGATTCACTCCCCACATCTTCTCCACATCCATTGTGCGATTTCCATCCTTCATCATCAACAGCAGTACTCACATTGACCCAGAGTGAGCTTTCCCCAGGGCAAGACTTTTCATGAGCATCCCCTTCTATAAGCCAGCACTTACTCTCCAATAACTCCAAACATAATTACCCTCATGAGGACAAAACCCAAGGATCTTTCTTATATGGCTGCTGCCAAACTGGCCAGGCTCATGTTCCCCTTTCAAATGTGTGCCCCTCATTTTTCATCAGATATTAAGAACTATTTTTAAAACCTCACCACAATTGTGTCTGTCGACACTTCTTGGTGTGCATCTACCCCTTTCTCCTTCTGAAATTACCCCAATTTCTCCTTCAAACCTCAGTACAATTCAAAGCTCCCTTGTGAAGCCTTCATTAACCTCCACAGAATGAGTACATTCTTATGAATCCACTTCAAAAAGATTTCAGAGCTATATCACGATATTGGATATACTCATTTCTATGTCTATAAGCCATTTGGATGTAATTTCCTTAATATGAGAAGCAAAGTCTTACTCATTTCTTTATTCCCAACATAATATTTAGAGCACATCATGAAGTAATTGATGACTAAACTTTTGTTGAATGAGTAAAAGAAAAAATGAATGAATGTGGTTAGACAGATAACTTTCAACAAATGTAGAGAAAGAACGAGTGAAACAAGGAAAAGTACTGCTGAGACAGGGAAGACCCAAGAGTGAGAGGCCAGAGGTGAAAGATGGGAAAAAGAATATATTTTAGTGTATCTCCTATTTATTTCCACTCAGGCTTTTTAAAAAGGCAGGGCTTGGTATTTTAAGCTTTCTCTATGGTCATAACTTGCTGATGCCCTTAAAACTACTACCACAAAAAGGAGTCCATGGAGCTGAAATGATTACCCAAGCACCTGTGAAGATTCTGTAACTCACCCTGAAATTATCAAGGCAGGTTCCAAGTTGACCACTGCAGATTCTTCCTTGAATGATGGATAAAGGTGGAAGTTCTGCTCCTGAGAACAAAAGGGAGATGGAACCACTCACAAGATCTCTAGAAAACAAAATTGTGTTTTCTCTTCTCCATAGATTAGTCAAGTAGACTTGATACAGTGAAGGGGAAGCATTTAGTGTTTCTGAGCCATTAGGGATTCCATTCTCATGAGCTGCATTAATGAAGTATTCTCTTGTCTCAATACTCCCTGAGATACTTACTTCTCTGGAGGTAAGAAAGGAATACACAGTGAAAACTTTTGCCAGTTTTAGCCCTTGAGACAGCTTTGGAGCTCCTTGTTCATCTCTTATCCCTCCAGGCACCTACATCCCAAGAGGAAGTCACATCTCTTTAGGTGGGGGATGTAGTATTGCCAGGTTTCCCGTAATGATTTCCCTGTTGAGGATTCTGGAGAAAGATTCTGGATACACTAAAATATGCAATGTCTCCATTCTGTCTCTTTTGGAATTGGCTTTTGATAAATGGAGCCACCTTCTGTCAAGATGATTTCCTCTTGTCTCACTGCTTCTCCTTTCTCCTCCATAGTTATCAATATCTGTTCAACACACAAAATCATTTGATTTCTCTGTCATTCAACAAATATTTATTCAGCAATACTGTATGGTAAACACTAAACTACTTTCTGAGTATGGAAAGAACAAGGTACTGTTTTCCCTCTCAACGAGTTCACAGTCTAATCAAGCAAAGGGAAAAGGATGTAAATAAATATAAAACCCTAAGGTGATACTGCAGTTCTGGTGAATTTTAATTCCTTATGAATGATGGTTGGATTTTCTATTTCTTCCCTTATGTTTCTGGGACTTTGATAGTTATTACATTGTATGAATGGATTAATTTGTGCAGCACTGGCATATTTTTAAAACAGTTTTATTCACACACCATACACATACTCCATATTGTATATTCCATGGCTGTCAGATTAATCGCAGAGTTTGGCATTCATCATCATAATGAATTTTAGAATATTTATGAGTGGAAAAACAAAAATACCCTTATTAATGATACTTAATATTGTTGTGATATCTTTGTTACAATTGATGAAAACATTACAATATTATTGTTACAAATAGATTTAATGAAACTGTATAAATCACAACAGCCCTACTCCAAGATGTATTCTTGTCAAACTGTTATATGCTCAGGAAACAAAGATAAAGAACTGAATGCAGTGAGAAAAAAAAAAGGAACCATCACATAAAAGGAAAGCTCAATAAGATTACGTGTAGATTTCTCATCTGAAACCATCAACACAAGAAAGTAGGGGTATGAGATAGTTAAGGTACGAAAAGAAAAAAAAAAATCTGTCAAAATTCTCTATCCAGCAAAGATGGCATTCAAAAATGTTGGAGAGTTCAAAATATTCACAGATAAACAGAAATTAAGAGAGTATGCCAATAAGAAACCTGCAATTCAAGAAATACTAATGGGAGTTCTACAGGTTGGAAAGAAAAAAGAGTAGTGAGAGAGTTGGTGGAGAGTGTAAGGCCAACAAAAAGTAAAAAAGAGGAAAAAAAACACACAAACATATGACATATATAAACCCAAAGAAAATGTGGCTTATTGAAGTAATTCCTTAAGAGTAATAACACTGAATGTTAATTGATTAAACTTACCAGTCAAGAGTCACAGATGGGCAGAATGGATAAGGAAATAAAACCCATTTACATGCTGTCTAGAAGAAAGCTTTGACCCAAGAATTCAAGGAGGCAGAAAGTGAATGGCTGGAAAACAATATCACGAACAAACAACAACCAAAAAAGAGTGGGAGTAGCTATACTAATAAGGGACAAAATAGACTCCAAATACAAAATTATTGCAAGAGACAAAGACAGACACTATATATTAGTAAAAGGGGTAATCATTCAAGAAGAAAGTATAATCATAAACATTTATGCACTTAACTAGTGCACTTCAAAATCCATAAGGTAAACACTGGGTAAAAATGTGGAGAAAGAGATTCCCCTACAATCAAAGTCAGGACTTTAATACACCATTATCACCATTAGACCGAACATCTCAACAGAGAATCAGAAAAGAAAAAAGACTTTGAATAATACAATATTGGATCTGGAATAATAGACATATACAGAACACTACACCCAAATACAGGGGGATATACATTCTCCTCGAGTGCACATGGTCCTTTCTCCAAATAGACCACATAAAAAGATATGTAAGTTAAACAACATTCTCTTAGAAAATTAGTGGGCCAAGGAAGAAATTTCAAAAGAAATCAATAACTACCTTGAAATGAATGAAAATGACAACACAACATATCAAAACCTATGGGATACAGCAAACTACACTGAGAGGGAAATTCATAGCCAAAATGGATATATCAAAAAAGAAGATATAGCTAAAACTGAAGATGTAACAGCACGCCTGGAGGAATTAGAAAAATAAGTACAAACCAACCTCAAAGGAAGAAGAAAGGAGGAAATAACAAATATTAGAGGAGAAATAAATGAAATAGAAAATAAGAAAGCACTAGGGAAAAAAAAATACTAAAATCTAAAAGCTGGTTCCTCGAGAAGATCAGTAAAATTAACAAACCCTTAGCTAGACTAACAAAGAAAAAGAAAAAGAAGTTGCAAATACATAAAATAAGAATCGAGGAAGGGGCTATCACCACTGATGACACAGCAATAAACAGTATCATAAGATGATACTTTGAAAAATTATATGCCAACAAGAAGAATAATATAAAGGAAATGGACAAATTCCCAGAAACACACAAGCAGCTTACACTGATGAAATAAGAAATTTTTGAACTCAACAGAACAATCACAAGTAAAGAGATAGATTCAGTCATCAAAATCCTCCCAGCAAAGAAGAGCCCAGGAACAGACGACTTCACAGGTGAATTCTACCAAACATTCTGGAAACAGCTAACACCAATCCTGCTTAAGCTCTTCCAAAAAATAGAAGTAGAAGTAATGTTGCCAAACTCCTTCTATTATGCAAACATTACCCTAATACCAAAGCCAAAGATGCCACAAGAAAGGAAAATTACAGACCAATCTATCTAATGAACCTGGATGATAAAATCCTCAAGAAAATACTTACCAATCATATTCAACAACACATCAAATGAATTATACACCATGACCAAGTGGGTTTCATTCCAAATATGCAAGATTGTTCAACATAAAAAAAAAAAAATCAGCCAATGTAATACACCGCATAAAAAGATAGAAAGATAAAAATCACATGATCCTCTCTATAGGCCCAGAAAAAGCATTTGACAAAATGCAGCCCTCTTCCTTGATGAAAACACCACAAAAGATAAGAATACAAGGACACTTTCTAAACATTATAAAAGGTATATATGAAAAACCTACAGCAAACATAATATACAATGGTGAAATCCTAGAAGCTTTTCCTTTAAGATGGAGAACAAGACAAGAATGCCCACTATCACTGCTCCTATTTAATATTGTGTTAGAAATACTTGCTCGAGCACTGAGGCAAGAAAAAGATATAAAAGGCATCAAAATTGGAAAGGAAGAAGTAAAAATTTCCCTATGTACAGACCACATGATCCTGTACATAGCCCTGAGAAATCTACAACAAAGATTCTAGAACTTATAAATGAGTCCAGTAAAGTCATAGGTTATAAGATCAACACGCAAAGATCAGTAGCATATTTGTACAGCAATAATGAGCAAGCTGAGGAGGAAATCAAGAAAAAATACCATTTAAAATAGTAAATAAATTAATCAAATACCTAGGAATGCATTTAACTAAATGTTAAAATAACTTATAGAAAGAAAACTAGACAATACTGTTAAAGGAAATCAAGGAAGACTTAATTAAATGGAATTATATTCCCTGTTTATGCATAGGAAGACTAAACACCATTAAGGTGTCTATCCTACCCAAACTAATCTATAGATGTAATACAATCCCAATAAAAATCAAGAGAGGATATTTTACTGAATTGGAAAAATAACTATGAAATTTATTTGGAAGGGCATGAGGCCCTCAATAGCCAAAGACATAATGAAAAAGAAAATGAAATCAGAGGCATCACACTATGTGACTTTAAAACACACTATAAAGCTACTGCGTTCAAAACTGCATGGTATTGGCACAAGGTTAGACATACTGACCAATGGAACAATATTGAGAGTTCTGATACAGATCCTTTCATATATAGTCATCTGATAATGGGCAAGGCCACCAAGCCCACTCAACAGGGAAAGCATGACCTCTTCAACAAATGGGCCTTGGAGAACTGGACATCCATCCAAAAGAATGAGAGAGGAACAACATCTCACACCTTATAAAAAATCAACTCAAGATGGATCAAAGAACTACATAAAAGAGCCAAGACCATAACGACCTTGCAAGATAATATAAGGAAGAATCTATAATACCTTGTGATAAGAAATGGCTTCATGAAAATCACACCCAAAGCACGAGCATTGAAAGAAAAAATAGGTGAATGACACCTCTTCAAAATTAAAACCTTTTGCAACTCAAAGGAGTTTGTCAAGAAAGTGAAAAGAAAGCCTATAAATGGGAGAAATTATTTTGTAC
>JAQZBX010047768.1:0-20385 GCA_029593785.1 Cabassous unicinctus
CCAAAAGAACATCCCCAACATTGTAGTTTTAACCACAGACCTGCAAATCCCCAGAGTTCACTTGCTCCTCCCATGACTCTTCCCCCAGCTCCTTGAATAGTATGACCCAAACCCCATCCTTACACCCCCCCACAGACCAGCACTACTAAATCTAATCACATCACTGCACCACTATCATGGTCATTTACTGCACAACTACACCCTTCTAACTTTTTGTAGATTTTGCCCATATGGGTGTCACCTCACAAACCTCTACTCCCTTTCTGCATCTTGTAACCAATCTTCCAGTCTCTAGCTCTGTGAGTCTGCTAAATTTGCTTAATTCATATTAGTGAAGTCATGTAATATTTGTCCCTCAGTGTCTGGCTTACTTCACTTAACATAAAGTTTTCAGGATTCATCTATGTTGTCCCTTGTGTTAATACTGCATTCTTTCTTACAGCTGAGTAATATTCCAATGTATGTATATGCCACAGTTTGTTTATCCATTCATCTGTTGATGGACATCTGGGTTGCTTCCAACCTTATAAACATCAGTGTGCATATATATGTTCATGTCTCTGCTTTCAATTCTTCTGGGTATATACCCAGCAGTAGTATTGCTGGATAATATGGCCATTTTATAGTTAACTTCCTGAGGAACTGCCAAACAGTCCTCCAAAATGGCAGGACCATTCTACATTCTCATCAGCAGTGGGTAAGTGTTCCCTTTATTCAACATCCTCTCCAATGCTTGCAGCCAACTGTTTCATTAATAGATGGCAGTCTAATGGGTGGAAAATGATATCACATTGTACTTTTGATTTGCATTTCCCTAATAGCTAGTCAAGTTAAGCATCTTTTCATGTGCTTTTTAGCCACTTGTATTTCTTCTTTGGGTAAGTGTCTATTCAAATCAATTGCCCAATTTTTAAATAGTTTGTTTGTCCTTTCATTTCCACGACTTAGGTTTTCTTTACATATTCTGGATATTATGCCCCTATCAGATAGATGATTACCAAATATTTTCATCCAAAATGTAAGCTGTCTTTTCACTTTCTTGACAAATTCCTTTGAATCAGAAACGCTTTAATTTTGAAGGGGTCCCAATTATCTATTTTTTCTTTTGTTCCTTGTGCTGTGGGTGTAAACTTTATGAAACCATTTCCTAGTTGAACATCTCGTAGAAATTTCAATACATTATCTTCCAGGAGCTTTATGATTTTTGTTCTTATATTTAGATTTTGATCTATTTTGAGTTAATTTTTATATAGCAGATGAGATGGTGATCCTCTCTCATTCTTTTGGATATGGATATCCAGTTCTCCAACAACATTTTCTGCAGAGGCCATTCTCTACCAGTTGAATGGGCTTAGTGACCTTTTGTAATACCAGTTGAGCATATATGCAAGGATCTATATCAGAACTGCCTTTTCTGTTTCATGGTTCAGTCCTTCTATCTTTGTGCCAATGCCATGCATTTTTGACCATTGTAGGTTTTTGTATATTTTAAATTAAGGATTCCTGCAAATTCATTTTTCTTTCTCAGTGTGTCTTTGGCTATTTGTGGACCCTTGCCCTTCTAAGTGAATTTCATAATTAGCTTTTCCAATTTAGTAAAAAAAAGTTGTTACAATTTTCATTCAGAGTGTGTTAAATCTGTAAATCAGTTTGTGTAGGAGAGACATCTGAATGATATTTAGTTTTCTTATCCATTAATGGGGAATAGTCTTCCATTTATTTAGGTCTTCTTTGACTTTCTTCAACAATGTTGTATAATTTACTGCATACAAGTCCTTTACATATTGAGTTAAGTTTATTCCTAGGAATTTGTTTCTTTTAGTTGGTATAAATGGAATTTTTTTCTTTCCTTCTCAGATTGCTCATTATTGTTGTACAAAAATGCTGTTGTTTATTTTATAATTGCTTTTTTATTTTAGAGAAGCTTTACATTAAATATATATTAAATAAAAAATATAAGTGTTTCCCATATGCCCCACTCCCTCCCCTCCCTTGAAGTTATCTGTGGGTTTTTCATTTATACCCTTTATCTTGTTTAGGAAGTTTCCTTCTATTCCTATCTTTTGAAGTGTTTTTATCAGGAAAGTGTGCTGTATTTTGTCTAATGATTTTTTGCATCAATAAAGATGATTATGTGATTTTTTCTTTCAATCTGTTAATGTGATGTTTTATATTGATTGATTTTCTTATGTTGAAACAACCTTGTATACCAGGGATGAAACCAAGTTAATCATGATATATACTTCATTTGCTGCGTTGTTTAATATGATTTGCATGTATTTTGCTGAAGATGTTAGTGTCTAGGCTCATTAAAGTGATTGGTCTATGGAATTCCTTTCTTGTAGTGTCTTTGTGTGACTTTGGTGCTAGGGTGGTGCTGGCATGATAGAATGAGTTAGACAATGGCCCTCCACTTCTATTTTGTGGAAGAATTTAAGCAGAATTAGTGTTAGTTCTTTCCAGAATGATTGTTAGAATTCATATGTGAAAACATCTGGTCATGGGCTCTTATTAGTTGGGAGAGTTTTGATGACTGATTCAATCTTGTTACTTGTGATTGGTCTGTTGAATTCATTGACTTTTTTCATCAGTGTGGGCTGTTTGTGCATTTCTTGAAATTGGTCCATTTCATCATTTTGATGATGATGACGTTCCAAAAATATTTTGTTGGAATACAACTTTTCAAACTATCCTCTTAGGATACTCTTTGTATCTGTGGGGTCTGTGGTGATATCTCCTTATTCATTTCTCATTTTATTTATTTGCATCTTCTCTGTTTTTCTTTGTTAGTCTAGCCAAAGGTTTGTTAATTTTATTAACATTCTCAAAGAATCAGCTTTTGGTTTTCTTAATTTTTTGTAGTGTCTTCTTATTTACAATTTCTTTTTGCTCTGCTAAAAGATTAGCTATGCTACTCGTTCTTATTACTTTCTTTCTACTTGCTTTTGGATTAGTTTATTATTCTCTTTCTAATTCCTCCAGGTGGGCAGTTAGGTTTTTTATTTTACCTGTTTTTGCATTTTTAATATAGCCATTTATAGGTATAAATTTCCCTCATTGCACTGCTTTTACTGCATCCCTTTTTTTTTCACACATGTGTTGTCTATTTCAATCATTTCAAGGTATTTACAGAGTTATTTTGCAATTTTATCACTGACCCACTGATTGTCTAAGATTGTGTTGTTTAACTTCCATATCTTTCTGCCTAATCTGGTTCTCTTCCCCTTACTGATTTCCAGCTACATTCCATTTTGCTAAGAGAAATTATTACTTTGTATAATTTCAATCTTTCTGAATTCATTGAGAATTGTTCTGTAACCTAGTATGTGGCCTATCCTAGAGAATGAAAAACTCTATTAATTTCTGCTTATCTGTGAATATTTTGAACTCTCCATCATTTTTGAATATTAGCTTTGCTGGATAGAGAATTCTAGGCTGGGAGTTTTTTCTTTTATCACCTTAATTATGTCATGCCACTTCCTTCTTGCTTCCATGGTTTCAGATGAGAAATCAGCACTTAATCATATTGAGCTACCCTTTGTATGTGATGGATCTCTTTTCTCTTGTTACATTCAATAGTCTCTCTTTGTCTTGATTATTGGACAATAATAAGTAATATTAGCCTTCCTCTTCCTCTTATAATAATAATTATTATTATTATACTTACATAATTTGATAAGTATATATCCTATTAGGCCTATTAGGATTTATACTGTTTGGGGTGTGTAGCAGTTTGGCATTATTTATGAATTCCAAAAGTAGATATTGGATTATGTTTGTAAACTGGCCTGTTAGTACCTTAGGTTGTATTGGATTCAGAGGTTTCACTTTTACTTGATTAAAAGAGCAGAGGAGTTAGTTGGAGTTTTGATGGAGTTTTGATGCTAGAGCTTTGAGCCAGAGCCTGTGAAGTAAACACACAGGAGAAGAACACAGAGGAATAAAGAGAACTCCACAGACACGGCAGTGGCCCCAGGAAAAGAGACAATCTGTTGCCTGATAGTTTACAGCTGACCTTGTGGAGAGAAGTGAGCCTGAGCCTGGAGAGAATCAAGCCATGGCAGAGACACAAAGCCTAGAGACCCTGATGCCCTAAAGCTGATATTGGAAGAAGTTGTGACCATAAAGCCTTAAGAGGAAGAGGAAGGCTAATGATGGTAGCCATCTTGTTCCAACCTGTGGCAACAGACTTTGGTGAGGGAAGTAAATTATTCTTTATGACCTGGTAACTGTAAGCTTCGACCCCAAATAAATATGTTTTATAAAAGCCAACAGATTTCTGGTATTATACAGCAGCACCCCTTTGACTGAGTAATACAGAATTTGGTACTGGAGAGTGGAGAAGTGCTTTTGCAATTACTCAAATGCTGGAATGGTTTTATAATTGGGTAAGGGGTATTTTTTTTTTGAGGAATTGTGCGATGTTTGGTAGAAAAGACCTACAGTGGTTTGAAGAGATTGTTGGCAGGGATAACGACACTAAAGGAACTTTTTATGGTGCCCTAGAAGTAAATGATGTAACTGTTATTGGAAACTTGAGAAAAGGTGATCCATGTTTTAAAGTTGCAGAGAACTTAACAAGATTAACTCCTGATGTGTTATTGAAGACAGAATTTGAAAATAGTGAGCCTGGGCATTTAGCTGAATAACTTTCCAAAGTAAACTCAGAGAATGTGGCTTGACTTCTCCTTGCAACTCATAGCAAAATGCGAGATGAGAGATATATGCTAAGGACTGAATTGTTGGGCACAAAAGAAACAGAAACTTATTCTGGAAATTCCAAGCCTCTGGAAATCAAGCTTCCAGATGATAGTGCCCCTTTTGAAGACATAATTAACTTTGGAACTTGTAAATCAGGATTGAAGATGCAGTTATCTCAGAAAAACTTGTGGAAAGTCTTACTGTCTGATGGCTTGGACCCCTGCTTCTTTCATGCTAAACCAACAAGCTTTTTGACAGAGCTGTATGAACAAAACCACTGTCATCTTGGACTAAAAGGGACATGGAAATGAGATTGAAGGAGAAATAGCTTTAAGAGGAAAACCATGGAAGCTGAGGTCTGGAATTAAGATATTACTTAGGCCAAGAGAGGAATCTCACCCATGTGTACAGAGAGGATAAGTTTTCCCCAACAGTTGAAGAGGGTGAATGTTCCCATCCAATGTTTGGGGAGTGTTTTGTCACCACAGGGTACAGAGAGAGTAGAGCACATTCCCCAAGGATTAGGGAGGTTAAAGTCATGACCTCATAGGTCTGAGAGTGGTGGACCTGTCCCCCATACAGAAGACCAGGCACTCAATTTGCTGTTCTGAGAGGGTTGAGCCTATATGCCAAAGGTTAGGGAGGATGTTGTCTTCAGTTCACTGTACTATGGGGGTTAAGACTCTAACCCAAAGATTGGGTAAATTATGGCAATCATGCCAATGCCCTTGGAGGATGATGCCTAGAGCTTGGTTGTCAGCCAGATGCTTGATGAGGGTGGAACCAAGAAAATGGTCATTGGGCAAGCCTGTGGAATGGTTGGGTCCTCATGAGGTCCCAAGGAGAAGAAAATATTATCTTAAGGATGACTCTCAATCTTTGACTTCTAATGAAGTGTGCCCTGCAGGTTTACTGAACTGTAGAAGACCCATGACTCATGTTTCCCTCCCACTTTCTCCTTATGTTAATGGAAATGTTTATCTTTTGTCTGTTTGTGTATTGGAAACAGATAAATGATTTTGTAAGTTTCAGAAGTTTACAGCCAGAAGACACTTTGCCTCAAGGCAAACTGTATTTCTTTAAACTGATTGTGATTTTGTACTAAGCATTGCTACTGATTTCAGGTTTTTTTAATAGTGTAATGTCTTTTTGGAATTCAGAGAGTAGAGTGTAGCAGTTTAGTATTATTTATGAATTCTAAAAATAGGTATTGGATTATAATTGTAAACTGACCTGTTTGCACTTTAGATTGTACTGTATTCAGAGGTTTCACTTTTATTTGATTAAATAATGATTAAGGCTTTGATAGGGCCATGTCAATAGGATGTTGAATCCCTATCCCCTTGCTTGGTGGTGACACACAGAGAAAACCACATAGCACAGCAGAGAAGTTAGTTGGGGGTTTGTAAACACACAGAGAGAATAACACCAAGAAATAGAGAGAGCCCCACAGATACAGCAGAAGCCCCTTGGTGGGTTACAGAGAAAACCACACGGCAGAGCAGAGGATTTAGTTGGAGTTTTGATGTTGGAGTTTTTGCTGGATTTTGGGAAGTAAACACATAGGAGAAGAACATAGAGAAATAGAAAGAGCTCCACAGATATGTCAGAGACTAGCTTTTTGCCTGATAATACAGCTGACCTTGTGGAGAGAAGCAAGCCTCAGCCTTGAGAGAATCAAGTCCCAGGGAGATAGGCAAAGGCTAGGGTGCCTGATGGCATACAGCTGATATTGGAAGAAGCTGGGACCATGGACCCTTAAGAGGAAGAGAAAGGCTGAATATTGGCAGCCATCTTGCTCCAACACATGGCAACAGACTTTGGTGAGGGAAGTAACTCATGCTTTATGACCCGGTAACTGTAAGCTTCTACCCCAAATAACTATCCTTTATAAAAGCCAACAGATTTTTGCTGTTTTGCATCAACGCCCTTTTGGCTGACTAATACAAGTTGTGCTGTGTTTTGTGCTGTATTTTTTCTCTCTTTTTATCTATCTCTTCTAATATCTGTCTGATTTCACATGTACTGTCTTCAACATCACTAATTTTTTCTTCTGCTTGTTCAAATATGCTATCTGCTTCCAGTGTATTTTTTATTTATTGCATTGTGGCATTCATCAACTTCAGATGCATTATCTTTATATGTATGTTTACAAATTCTTCTGTTTGTTCCTCCAGTGTCTTGATAATATCCTTTATCTCTTCCTTCATTTCAATAAGTTGATTCATGTTATTTGCTTGGACATTCATGATTAGTTGTTCCATGTTCTGCATCTCTTCTTCTTTTTCACTTTTTTTCATTAGACTGGACAATATCTTCCTGTTTCTTAGTATGGCTTCTCATTTTTTTTTTTTTTGATATCTAAGCATCTGTTTTCTTGATGGGATTATTAGATTGTTTATGTTCTGTTTCTACTCTAGGTTTTTATTTTGTTGTTTATTTTTGTATGTGTGCTAAGGTTCCTTTTTGGCACTTCTTTCCTCTTATTCTATATCTTTGCCATTTTCTGTGTTCATGCAAAAAAAATTTTTGACCAGAGCAAAGAAAATTTAAGAAGATAAAACAGTAATAGTAATAATAATGAAAAAGGTAGAAGAGGAACTGTATGATAGCTAGGAAAAAAATGTTATACAGGTTAAAAAACACAAAAATACAAAGGAATAGGAATAAAATGTTAGAATAAAAAAAATGAAACAAGAAACAAAATAGAGAAAAAATAAAAGTAATTAAAAGTCAGAGAGATTAGAAGAAAAGATAAAAAGAGAGAAAGAAAAATAAAAAATGAATGTCAAACAAGAAGAGGTGGAATGAAAGAAAAGCAACAGAAGATAGAAAAATGAAGGAAAGCAAAGAAACAAAGTCAGAAAATATAAGTAAAAGTAAAGCAAACAACGAATGGGGTAAGACAGTGAACAAGGAACAAAACAACATCAAGTGAAAAAATATACCACCCAGGAAAATAGGCTTACACTCTTCAGCCCCTAAAGAGCTCCTCAGGTTTCCAGTACTCATTAATCTATATCCTTGCAGCCTGCTCTCCACAGGTGATGTACCCAATGTTATTGAATAAAATAAAGAAAAAGAAAGAAAAAGGAACCAATGGAAATTTTTAAAATAACAGATCCAAGAATATCTAAAAGAAGAGATAAAATCTGTCTATATGTTCCCTGTCATAAGATTCCAGCTGAGTGCCTGATAACCCAGAGGATTTCTTTATCTTAGGTGGTACCAGGAATCAAACCAGGGATTTCGTATATGAAAGGCAGGAATTCCTCCACTGAGTTCCACTGGCTCCACTGGTTATAGGCTTCTGGAAGCTTATCTGTGTCTTCCTGCCCCCATTGCATTAGGCTTGTTGGGCTTCTAACAGTTTGTGGAGCAGGTCTGTTTAGGTGCCTATCTTCACCCCCTTACTGACCTAGTTCCAGTTTTTCTCTGGACAGCTGGATGTGACAACCTGCCTGATCAGACATACCTCCCCTCTCCCTGGGGCTTCTTCAGTGCTTGTAGGCATCTTCTTTGAGATCCAAAGTGGGTTGAGCTGGCCAAACTCACTGAAAAGCACCCACTCTCCACCCACTGTCAGGGCCCTCTTCCTCCAAGGGAATTCTCCCTCTTGCTCAGTTGGCTGTAGGGAGCCAGTGGTTTTACTATGTCTATTCAATTTGAGGGTGGGGTATATGTGTGGTTTCCAGCCACAGAGGCAAGTAACTCACCATTTTCCTTTGGCTTCCTTATCTACCTCACTTCCTCCTGGAAGATGCACAACACATTCCTGTTCTATAGAACCCCAAAGCAGCTCCCTTGGGTAAGTTTTTACCCTTACTCCATTGTTTTTTGTGAGTGTTGAGCTCTGCTTAACTATTTTTATGGCATCTTCCCAGAAATCTGCTAGGTAAATCTCAACAATTTAAAATGGCATATGAACAAGATGGATCAGTTACATTTGTTGTGGTATCAAACAATGCACAAAATCACATACTCAATAATTTATTAGCATTGCATCTTGTCATGAATATAATTGTGGTATTTTTCTGATAAAACTCCTTCAATTATTTTCATGATTTAGAAATGAAAGTCTAAGCTTTCATATGACCCTAAAATAATCTTTTTTACTGATAACCAAATCCATTTGTCACCTTTTCTTTGTCAAACAAGCTTTAATTTTGCTCATATATCCACTCTCATATGATCCTCTATGTGCTCATCCCACACCCATGTGCTAATCCCACACTAATGAACATATCCATGCAAATGGGGTCATCAACACCAGTAAATTCAAGGATGCTATGTTCCAAAACATCCCTTCAAAATAGACCATGCTACCTTTCTATATTTGGTGCTGTTTGTGTCATACCATTATCTTCTTGACCTTTACAATTTCTGAACCTTCACTGTCCATCATCTTGGAGTCCAGTGAAGCAATATTCCCAAGATTCTGTTTCATCTGCCAGACAGCTCACTCCAGATCTTTAGTGACTCATTAAAATGTTGGCTGGAATCATGTGTGCTTCTATGGTGGAATTGTGTTCCTTCACACTCTTCCCTGGCAGTCAATTCAGAATAATTCATCTCTTTTTGGAAGCATTTCTGAATTTCTTTAGATTTTAGGCTATTTGATTAATCTGTGACCTCAGACCTCTGACAAGTTCAAAAATAATATGAATTTATACACTACTTAGCTGTTTCTTATTATTGTGGGACTGGTGTGCTTTTTAGCTTACTACATTCTTACTAGTTCAATGATCTTAAAATGGTTTCAGAAGAAAGATAGACAGAAAGGGAAAGAGAGAGAAGGAGAAAGAGAGAGAAAGAGAGAGAGCCAGAGAGATTAAGATGTGAAATGAGAGAGATACTGATACCAAGAAAAAGAAAATATGTATATGTCAATGTAATTTGTATAATGTAGAGAGAAGATTACAAGTATCCACATGTTATCTAAAACTGGTTGGTTCTTGAATTTTGGAGAGCAAGAAGTGTATGAGTTCAGAAGGCAATTTATATTTATAATTATTTTATTAGCATTCTCATTATCATTCATATAGATTTATAATCAGTATGTGCAGAATAGAAGAAAAGGCTATAGTTACATTGGAAAATATGTTCAAAATCTCAAGTTTCAAGCTTCATTTTGGATGGCTTTAAATTCTCATAAACAAATCACTGGAGGATAGAGATATTAGCTTCTTTAATTCTGCAATCTTACTAGTTGCTGATTAATTTTAAGTAATTTAAACATCCAACAAATGTAAACTATTAGTTTTTTGTAACAGGAACTACCCAACTGCAAGGGGCTTTCAATAATGAAGGTTTATTACTAACTTATAATACATGTAGGCTGCAGGTTGACTGTAGCTCTGACTGAGCTGTTGCTTTGCTCCAGGCCCAGGAACAGGGAGAGGCCCTGTATTAGTCAGCCAAAGAGGTGCTGATGCAAAGTACCAGAATTCTGTTGGTTTTATAAAGGGTGTTTATTTGGGGTAATGGCTTATACTTACAAGGCCCTAAGCGTCAAACTTAAGGTACCATAAGAGGTGTTTTCTCATCAAAGTCTGTTGTTGCATGTTGAAGCAAGATGGTTGCTGATCTCTGTGATGGTTCAGACTTCCTCTTCCTCTTAATGCTCTATGGGCCCAGCTTCTTCCAATCTCAGCTGTAGGCTGGATGGCTTATTTCTGTCTGGGCCTTTTCAACTGCTCGGGGCTCTGGTCTCTTCAGCAGCAAACTATCAGGCAAATGGCTCAGCTCTCCCTGAGGATTTAGCTGTTTAAGCTTTCTCCTTTCTGTCACATGGCAGGACTGAAATGATGAAGATCTCTCTTCTTCCCTGTCTATGGAGCTCTCTTCTTCCTGTGCCTTCTTCTGTCAGTCTTCTTGAGTGAGTGTCCATTTATATAGCCCACTAAGGGGGTGAAGACAAACAGTTACACTCTACAGACATGGTCAAATCAAAGCCCTAATCTTAATATAATTTAATCAAAGACATCTCAGCTGAATTGAATGCAATCATAGGGGACCACGCCCAGAGGAACAGACCAGTTTACAAACATAATTTATATCTTTTTGGAATTTATACTAGCATCAAACTGCCACAAGCCCCTAATGAGATTTGCCCAAATTTATGACAGAAAAGAAGAGCAGCAGAATTGGTGGAAATTTATGAGGTCTTTTATGATATTTTCTCACTTTCTATAAGAAAAAGCATGTCAAATGCCCAAGCCAAAGTCACCGAAAGTAAGGATATACATAAATAATCGTGAATTATAAAATGATTTACCTGATGTGGAAAAGGGCAATCAAGCATTTCATATCTGAGTTATTAACAAATTTTAATGAATTATATATGTTAGATTTTGAAGCTGGAGTAAGAGAACCAGTTAGTGGAATAATTTGAGTGACTGAGAAACTGCAGCCTTACATATATTCCCAGAGTGGATAATATAGAATATGTTGGAAGAATCATAAATTCTTACTGTGGTTACTTAGAGCCAGGGTGAAGAGGTCAGAGACAATATCCATTAGTATAACAGCATAGAAAAAGAGGTATTGACTCCCTCTGGCTTCTATAAAAATGTAACACAAACATGGTAACTGACAAAGAATAAAAATATATTCTTCTATATCAATAGAGGCCAAAAGTCTGAAATCAGTTTTTTCACTGGGCTCAAATCAAGTTGCTGACAGTGTGGAGCTCCCTCAGAACTCTAGGGAAAATCTGATACCTGCCTTCTCCAAGTTCTGGTGGCTGCTGGCATTCTGTGAGTTTGGGTGCATCTCTTCAGTTTCTCTCTTCATGGTGACACTGAATCCTCCTCTTCTGTGTGTGGACTTCATCTGCCTCTCTCTAATAAGTTTACTTGTGAATGGGCTGAAGTTCCTTCCTGATAATCCATGTCAAGATCCAAGAATTGGAACCTGATAGCTTTCTGTGATCAATATTCACTTTACAGTCATTGACCTTTTAGGCTCTATGCTCTAAATGGGAGACCAGGAGGAGCTCCCATCCAAGACCACACCCCACTTTCTCTTAGTAGTAATGCATTGCCCAACTCACCTGTCCAGGAGAACTTTCAGAAGACACAAGGCACTTAGTAAATGCTGAACTAGGACATAATCACATTATCTGTTATTGATTAGTATCATCTCTAAGCAGGTGGTTTCCAAAGAACTTTAAATGGCCATCTTGATGTACTGTAATTAGCAGTACAAATATGAGAGCATTCTCTCATGAACTGTGAGAAATTAGTAACTGTACTAATACATGGTGTTAATAATAGGAGATGTATGGAAATTTTTACTGAATGTATGCTATGGACCATAGTTAGTGGAAATAGTTTAATGAAGTTCTTTCATAATCAGCAACAAATGTTCCACAACAATGCAAGGTGTTGGTAGAGGGGTGATATATGGGAATTCTACCCATTATACATGATTGATTTGTAATCCAATAACTTCTCTAACAAAAAAATACAAAAAAATAAGATTAAAAATTATTCTTTCCCTCAATTTTCACATCAATTCCATATAGAGGTTGCATTCCCTCAGTCCTTAGATAAGGAAGCAAAGTCCTAAAGAGTTCATTTCCTGTAAAGAGGGAAGAAACCAAGTGGCTGTGAAAAGTAGTACAGGTAGAATCTGAAATCTTGAGTCCAACACTTAACCATCTAGAATCTGACTTGAAGTGGGAAGGGAGATTCTTGCTTGAGAAGCTCCAAAATATCTACGCAGGCTGCATGACAGCAATGCCCATCAACAGGTCAGTCACTGACCAGTATTAATATCACATGGACATTTGTAAGTGACAAAGAACCTCTGTGTTAGCTGATACCTCCAGAAACAAAATCTGCATTTAAACAAGTGCCAGATGATTCTCCTGCACATTCGGTCAGGGACGTGTTGGTCTATGGCAGTTTCTCTTTTAAAATTTTGGACTAGATAATACTTTGTGGTCGAGGCTGTCCTGTATATTGTAGGATGTTTAGCAGCATCCTGTTCTCTCTGCACCAGATTCCAGAAGAGAATCTCCTAAATGTCCCCTTACATTGCCAAATAACCTTAGGGATTCCAAACCACACATATTTGAAAGCATTGTTCAAGAGCTAAGCACTGGAAACATCTTAACAGAGTTTCTATCAAAATTTCACCTTTTACTCAGTTTATAACTTTGGGCAGATAACTTACTTTTTTGAGCCATATTTCTGTAAATATAAAATGTTCTTGCTTTAAAATTAAATGACAATCCCCACCAGATGCACAACTCATGGTACATAAAAAAATCTAATTATAATTTATGTGATTACACATATTTCATAAATGAGGAATTAAATGACAGCTCTTAATTTATGTGATAAACATATTAGTAATTATTTCAGCAAATCATTATCAAGCCATGAATTGGAGTGTCCAATGATTTCATATCAAAGGAAACCTGATATCCACTTTATTGAAGTAGGAAATACAACTTTTTGAGATAACACAACCAGGACTGTATCCTCACACCAAGTCAGTGCTTTGATATCTGATGGACCTAGTCAAGCCTGATTCTCAGTCTTAAACTTTGGAGTAAACTTTAACTTGAAGGGTGGGATAAGATCCTAGGAAGTTAGATAAATGGAAAGTAGGAGAGTCATGGAGAAGGAATATTAAAATGGAATTCATCTGATTCATAACATGGTCTCTTGGGAACAGGGAACGAAAAGCAAATTTTCTTTCTGTCCAGACCAGAATCCCACTGGGATATGATGGCTGAGTATTTGTAGAAAGCAAGAGGAAATTGCCTAATGAAATGCTATAGGGAAGCTTTAAATATCTCCTCATTGACTGTCCCTCAACTTGTGTAAACTTGGGATGTATGGGACTTGTTTTTTTCTCTTGAGGCCCTAAATCCTGCTGGGGACTGAGTCCTGACCCCTTCTGGTTGCTTAGTATGGGTACTGAGTTTCAATGCCTTCATCCAGCACCTAGGGAGGACTTTGGAATTTCACACAGACAACTTTCACTAGAGATGCAATCCAGGTGAACCAGAGAGCCCAGGAGATGCTTCAGGAAAAGTTGAGGGAGAAATGAATGTGAGAACTATTATCTAAAGTCATCTGAGAGCTAGTCTGGGCTAGCCCAGAGCCAAGAGATCTTCATGATTGTTCTCCTATTTGCTTAATTAATTAATGTATTTATTATGTTAAAAATGAAATGTCCATCTACTGAGAAAGCAGGGATCATTGCTGACAATTAAGTGATGGGAATGGAAGCCCAATTAGAAGAGGGAATGGGATGGCTAAAATGATCCTCGGAAAAGTAGAACATCTGTCCAAGAATCTTAGCAGTTCAGGGGATTAGGGATAGGAGGTATCAGAGTGGTAGGGGTGCAGTGAAGTGGGCACTTTTAATTTTTCATTATAAAGATGAGGTATATTTGAGCATGTTTCTGCATTGATGGGAAATATCCAGGCCAAAGGAGATAGATTTTAACTTCCTTCACTAGTTCATGAGGCATAGATTCTCAGATTTGGCATTTGCATGAAAAATCATCATTTTAATTTAAAAGGTTGAAAAGCACATACTTAAAATTTACCTAGTCATTATGCCTTTAATGGTGGTGTGAGATATATGTGGATTAATTAACCATTTAACCTTCTTCATTGGATAATTTTATTCTTGTCTTTGTTTTGTATTTTTGGATCTGTATGTTTATGTTCTACTTTTTAATTCCATTCTTCTAACATAAACTACATGTTATTTAGCCAACTTTGCTGCTGGCCTTTAAGTACTTTTTAAACTGTATGATGTATTTTGAGGAATGTTGGAAAGTTTATAAATTTTTCATAGTCAAATCAATCAGTATTACATAATAGCACTTCATTACTTTTCAAAATAAATAATTCTGCATGGCTCAATTTATAAATCACTTTTTATACCTATGGTTAAATATTTCCACATTTCTGTTTTCCACATTGTATCTTTCCCTTTTGTGGTTACATGAATTTTAAAAGTTGTATCACCCTCCTCCATCTTGTGGGAGGCATTCTATTAAAAAAAAATTTTTTTAATTTTAAAGAAGCTTTAGAGTTCATAAATGCTACATAAAAAATATAAGGGATTACCCATATGTCCCACATGTCCTACTCACTCCCCTCCCACCCTTTCCCTCATTAACAACATCCCTCATTAGTATGGTACATTTGTTACAAATGGTGAAGACATATTGAAGCATTGCTGCTAACCATGGATTACAGTTTGCATTATAATTTACACTCTGTGCTGCACAATTTTGTAGATTATGACAAAATGTACAATGGCCTGTACCCATCAATGCAAAGTTATGCAGGACAACTTCCGAAAATTGGGAGACATTCTTTAACATTCAACTCTCCATTATCTTCATCCTAATCATTAGTATATTTTAATCCATAAAAGTTATAAAATAAAATTATATATTTTGATATTGCTTGTTCTCTGCTTTAAAACGTGTATTTTTATATATTTTTATATTTTCAGTTATTTTCCATTTTATTTATTAATTGAATTAAATATATTTTTTTAAAGTCCCTATCAATTTCTTTCTTTCTTTTTAACATTCTTTCTTTTTTGTGGGTAAAAATCAAATTTTTCACAATACAAACCAATATTTGTAAAATGATATTTAAATATATATGCATATATGTGCATTTGCTTACATAAATGTTATATATACATATATATTTTAAAAGATGCTTAGATTACATAAATGTTACACAAAAATTACAGGGAGTCCCATGTTCCCCACCTCCCACACCTCGCATAACATCCCACATAAACATCATTCATTAGTGTGGCACATCACCTGCAATGTATATACACATCCTGGGGCTTTGCCACTAAGCATGGCCCATAGTTCACATTGTAAACCACACTCTCTCCCACACAGTTCTGCATGGTATATGCTGATGCAAAATGGCCTAAAGCTGTCATTGTAATGTCACTCAGGATAATTCCCAAGTCCTGAAAAAGCCCCTGTATTACAACTGCTTTTCCCTTCTCTGCCCTGAAAGCATCTAGTGGCCACTGGCTTCACCTCACTTTTATGATTTCCTCCATTGCTTGAATCACAATATGTCTACAACAGAATACCATTAATTCTACTCTAGTCCATAGCTCTTCCCTGAGTCCTGAGGAGTCTGGGATGGTGTTGTCCACTCCAACTCCAAGTGAGAAGGACTTGATTGAAATATTTTTAAAGTATTTTATTTTCCATCTTGTTTTCTAAATTATATTCAGATATTCCATTCAATTTTATCTAGTAGGATTGTTTTGGAACAACTATATTTAACCTGATTCATTAACACTGCCATTTTTAAATTTAGTAATTTCACATTTTATTTAATTTGTTGTTTATATAAATGCACATATTTCTTATAACTGTGAAAACACAAAGGAATAGAAAACAAGTAAAGCCTCCATTCTTTTGAATCTTCCATTATAATAAAGTAGTCAGAGTACAAGCTAATAATTGATATTATATCCTAATGTTTTGAAATATTCATCCTATGAAGGAAGTTAATTAGTTTAAGAAATTAGACTGTTGTGGCATATTTAAGATTTTATAGAGAATGGACCAGGAAGGATTTTACATGTCAGACAAGGAACAGAACCAGGATTAGAGTGTGTACATTTTATTTTTCAAGAAAGAGTTCAAAACTCTAAGCTGTAGAACAGTAAAGAGAAGGCTACCAACAAGATAAGTGAGACAGGGACTTGCTTCATTTGTTATTGGTCCTGATAAAAGCTGCTATTTTCTAATAAACACTGGACAGGCACAGGAATGGCAGGTAGATCAGCATGTGAGGTGGAGACCATGACAAGGTTGGTGCAGTAAAAACACCTGCTCTGTCTGTGGCCCTTGAGTCTGGAGGAACCTTGGCTCCCATGCTGTCTGCCTGACCTCTCTCCAACCCCACTCTTCCATTGTCTCTCAATTCATAGGAACTTTTCACATTAGCAAGGAATGGCCTTATTTTCAATCTATTTGTGCCTTTAGTGCAAAGGCTTCCAAACTTTTGACCATTTCTCAAGCTCGAAAATAAATTTAAACTTGTGGTCTCCAGAGCACACATGGACACATGCACATGACTGAAGAGAAAGAGTCATAAATTTATTTGTATTTACCCATATTATGTTGGAGACATTCTGCTTCATGGAGTCTTATTTGCTCATTTCTTTAATTTTTGCAAAATATAGTCTTGGCTTACATATAGGTTTTCATCTCCAAATATGGAAAACATGATTAACACATATTTAATATTTCCTTGCTTTTATTTTACTATTTCCAATATCTGGGAAATTGCCTTCTTCCATTCAATCACATAATGCACATATTTTTCCTCTCTCTTAAAGAAACTTTAGATTACATAAATGCTACATCAAAAATATAGGGGATTCCCATATACCACACTCTCTCCCACTCCCACACTTTCCCCCCTTACCAACATATTTCATTAGTGTGGTACATTTGTTGCAAGTGATGAATATATATTGAAACATTGCTACTAACCATGATCTATACTTTACATTATACTTTACACTTTGCACCACACAATATAGCTTTTGAAATATTTATGTTTCTGGAACATATATTTAATGTTTAAAGTGCTAATTATAGGATCAAATAAAAGGAGTAGAAGAACCATGTGTAGGAAAATTATAAATGAGTCTAACTCTGATTCATTGGGGAGATAGATTATTATATATTTGAAGGTGTCTCTAGACCCCTCAAGAGCACCCCTACTTGAGGCACTATTGACTGTGGCAGTCAGTGAGATCCTCTTTAGATGTGCACAAAGTATAACCTCTAGAATGACCTCCTGACTCACTTGGAAATCTTTAGCCTTAAAACCTCATTTGCATTTAATATTTCCACATTTTAGTCTAGGTGTTTTTCCAAATGCAACACTATTTGACCCCTGGGTATAATCCCTTAGTGCCAGGAAGGCTCATCCCCAGGAGTCATGGCCCACACAAGGTGGAAAGTATTGAGTTTATATGCTGAGTTTGGCTTAGAGAGAGGCCACATTTGAGCAACAAGGAGGCTTTCAGGAGATAAATCTTAGGGAATATATACTACTAGAGTAAGTTTCAATTTCACAAGAACAATGTTCATAAGTAGAAACATCAATATCAAGGGCCTGGCATATTGGTCTTTTCTCCTTTGCTAGGCATTGCACATGTCCTCTAGAGATTCTTGCCACTTTATTAGAGAATGTAGGTAATTTAATTTTCCATCAGTTATTCTGTGGGACTCCACCCACTGAGACAATACCCCATGATCACATGAACATATTCATATTCCATAGAAGTTGCCCCAGGTACACCCATTCCCACACATCCCCCTACCACTGACACCCCAAATCAGTGATCCTCCCCTGCCACAATTGCAAACCTTCTGCAATCCAAAATCTTCCAAAAAATAGACCCAAAATAATAATAAAATAAAATAAAATAAAACAACAATAAAATATTTTTTGCATTGTGCCCTTAATCATTATAAAATCTGTTATCTTTTAAGTATATTGACAATTTCTTCTGTATTTTCCTCCAATGTCTTTTTTTCACTTTATTTTCCAAGAAGCTTCAAGTTACAGAAATGTCTCATAGAAAACATAGAGGTCTCCTATATACACACCATCCCCCTGTATCCTCCCCTACCAAAAACATACTACATTAGTACAGTACATTTGTTATAATTCATGAACAAATATAAGAGCATTGCTTTTAACTATGGTCAATGGTTTACATTATGGTTTACATTTTGCACCATACACTTTTATAAGTTCTGACAAAATGTATAATGACCTGTATCAGTCATTGTAAGATCATGCAGAACAATTCCAATTCCTCAAAATACACTTTGTTCCACCCATTCTTCCCTCCCCTGTCCCTTGTAACCTATGGCATCCACCTAGATTCAGTTTTTGAAGAATAAAATTCAAAGTTACATGCATTTATATTGAGGGCTTAACATACTGGTCAGTTTTCTATTATTAGGCACTGCCTATCTATAAGAAAGATTCTTGCCCTTCTTTTTGAGAATGTCACAGGACTCTCCAGGATGGGAGTTTAAAGTTTTATTTTTTTTGGTCTCCAACTACTGAGATAAACCTAATAACAAGATTATCACATTCATATTCTATAGTAGCATGCCCCAGGTGTGCCTTATCCCACATATTACCTCAAACCTGACACTTTGCACCAGTAACCCTCCCCTGCATTATTTGCCAAAGAACATTCCAACCATTGTAGTTTCAAGCACAGACCTAAGAATCTCAAGTTCACCTGTTCCTTCCTCCAGCCCTCCCCCTCATTTCCATGGATAGTCTAACCCAAACCCCCACCCTTCTCACCTTCACATTCCATCACCATTGACCCCACTCTCATTCCTGTACCACTACCACCACATCCACTGCCAAACCACCCCTTTTCACCTTATCATGGGTTTTGCCATACTGAGCATTGGCTCACCACACTCTCTATACTTTCTGTCTCTTAATATATATTCCAGACTTTAACTCTGTGAGTCTGCTCAATATCTTTAGGTCATATTCAGTGAGATCATGTAATAATGGGCATTTAGTCACTGGCTTACTTCACTCAACATGATGTCTTCAAGATTCATCACAGCTAAGTAATATTCCATTTTATTATATACCACATTTTGATTATCCATTCTTCTGTTGATGGACACTTGAGGTGCTTCCAACTTTTGGCAATAGTGAATAATGCCACTATGAACATTGATGTGCATATATCTGTTCATGTCCCTGCTTTCAGTTATTCTGGGTATATACCCAGCAGTGGGATTGCTGGATCATATGGCAATTTTAGGCATATTTTCCAGAGGAATCCCCAAACTGTCCTTCACAGTGGCTGCACCATTCTACATTTGCACCAGCAGTGGATGAGGGTTCCCATTCCTTCACATCCTCTACAACACTTCAAGTTTTTTTTGTTTTTACCATAACAGTCAGTCTAAGAGTTATGAGATGTTATTTCTCCTGAGTAGTCTAGTTGCTAGGATTCAGTATTTTCTCACAATGTACGTTTATTCAACTTCTTTTATAATCCAGGCCACAATTGATCTGGGTTACTGAACTAAAATGTATTTATAAGATTGCTACATCCCCCAATTCACTCAGTCTTGCAGGGAGAAAACTTGGATTTCAAGAAAAGAAACACACAGGCACAATATCTCCACCACCAAACTTAGGTGTGTGCAAGAATTTTTGTCTTATTATGAGGATTTGAGGAAACATTTCAAAAAGGAGATGACTCCAGGCTAACATGAATGGGTGATGGGGTTTATAGAAGGAAAAAGAGTGAAGAATTATAAAAAAATTCTAAATGAAACTGTTAGAGAGATTTAAATAGAGGGAAACATTTTATCAATCTGCTTAGTGTGAAAGCTAAGGAGATCTGGAGAAGGTACATGTCAGGTTCAATGTCTTATAGGTCAGTGTCTGTGAGAACAGCACACAGGGTGAGGGAATGGAAGTAGAATGGCCAGGGAAGGTCAAGATTGCATTGAAAGTGTGGCTTTTTGACTTTATCATCCAGGTGGGAATCACAGTTGGTTTTAAGTTGTGGAATTTGAAGATCACCTTTGCCATATAGAAAGATCCTTCTGGATCAATGTGAATATCAGTTAGAAGGTTGCTT